>JASAMX010035291.1:0-18157 GCA_030248175.1 Microlaimidae sp. YZB2_3 | reverse complement strand
ATGTGTGGTGCTGCTTGGTTCAGTTACGTATTGCTATTCCTGGAGGGGAGTTTAACCTCCCCCACTCAGAAGTGGGGGAGGAGAAAAAGTTTACCCCCTAATTTTGGAAAAATGGAGAAAAAATATCCTTAAAAAGACTTCTAACTGCTTCCAAACTTAAGTTTTGTGGTCAAAATGAATGTTTTAAATAGTAAAAAGCTCAAAAATGCAATAAAAAGGGCTTTTGACCTAAAATTAACTTTTTTTTACTTATTTTTTCTTTAAAATCGAAAAACGATATGGGTAAAATGCACTCCAAAAAAAACGATATGGGCATCAGGGCCGTATCAGCCAGGATTTCAATTGAGAGGGGATTTTTTGGAAGGTGCTTTATAGGGGCCCACAAGAGGGCGCTAAGGCGAGGGCGGGAGCCCTCCAGCGGGGTCTAGTGCGGGAGCCCCCCAACGGGGTCAAGGGGCGGAGTCCCTTGTCAGGGGGGTCCGGGGGGCATTCTGCCCCCTGGGGTCGAAAATTTTTTTGATTTTAAGCTTTTAAAACGCACCAGGAAACCTAACTTTAAGTACTGAATCTTTATTTATTTTGTGTTGTTTTTTAAAATAAATACAACAAAATAAAATAGTTTTAGGTATTTTATTATCAATTATTAAAAATCCCAAGAAAACTGCTTTTTTATACCAAAAATATGGTTAAATCGTTACTTCCTGCTCTTTGATACTGCCGCTTTTATGCAAATATTTTCACACAAAACAAAAACACAATATTTTTAAACTCACTGCACTATTGGGCTGAAGCTAGGTGGGTGGGTTTTTTTTTATTTTTTTTATTGAGGGGGGCTGCTGGGCCTGGGATTCTTCCTCCCCCCTATATTATATATATAAATAACTTTGTAGGGTAACTGACTTAATTTCGGCCACTTTTTTATTTTTTTAGATAAGTTTTTTCTGGTTTTTCCAATCGACCCAAAATTTGGTCTAAAAATCAAACGATAGATTTTTTGTTATCCCAGCGCAAAATTTTAATATTTCTGTAACACTTAAAGATCAGTGGAGGTTTAAAGTCTTCTTTTTATAGAGGCCGAAATCAAGGCGCGAGCCATTAACTTCGGTCACCTAGAAAAAAACTGGCTATAATATTGCCAAAACGAACAATAAAAATTTTCAGAGGTGGCAAATTTATCTAAGGTATTGTTCTTGGTACATATAACTTAATTTTTTCCCGTTTGAAAACTTTAATAATTATTAGCAAAACTTTGAATAATTATGCCAATACATTAAAAAACAAGTTTTAATAACATGAATTTTTTGTTGAATTTTTATTTTTGGCTTAAAAAACGTCAAAAAACCACAAATTAGCAAAAAATTCTTTATAAATACGGTAGTACGATGATATTTAAAAACAACAAAAACGGCAGGTTCTTTCACCTAAATTTTAAGGTGGCCGAAATTAATGGAATCTTAAAATGCGCAAAAAATTCACTTTTTGTATGAAAATGTTGATAATGCAGAATAACAAAAATAAAAAACTTTTGCAAAAACACTTTATTCAACATTCATCCAGTTACTTTTGTGCTAGTTCTTTTGTGTTTTAAAAATAAGCCAATTTTCTAACACCCTAAATTGGTGGCCGAAATTAAGGCCTGGCCGAAATTTAAGTCAAATACCCTATATTGTCATTTTAAGGAAAATAAAACAATTCAATAATACCATTGTCACTGGTGGGATATATTCTAAATGTTATGTCATATGCAGTGTTTTCTGGATCAGTATTTGCTAAACCATTCAATTTCATGTAGCCATTACCATATAACTCAGGAACAAGATCTATAAATGAATAAGATCCTGAGTTTATCTCTCTTCTTCAAAAGGCCTTATATCAATCGCAAATAAAATAATTAAAATTTAATGTATATAATGATTAAAATAATCCAGTTTAAAATGAGCAACCGATTATAATATCCAAAAACATTGTGTTTTTAGCTTTAGAAATCAAAAAAATTTTGCTTACGTAAATATTGAAAAAACAATTTACCAAAGAAATCTTATTCAATGATTTACATACCTGTTACCTGAAGATTCACATTAACAGTGTCAACTTCTAGGCTTCCTATTTTTTCGTTTTGAACAACACACTAAATTGAACAAGAGTATTTTAATAGATGTTTTCCTTATGAAATGTTTTTGGGTGGCGGAAAAAAAGCACCCGTGGCAAAGGTGGAAAAAAAGTACCTGTCGCTAAGGCGGAAAAAAGCACCCGAAAGGAGCGCATGACAAATATTGTGCAGCGGTGTTTATTTATTACGTTATAATTATAAACATTACAGCGTTACAATTTATTATTTATAAGTATTACGTCATAAGTTATTATGAAACTTAATTTAAATAATTAAGAGCATTGTCCAACACCCCTCATTCTCTAACATCTCCAAAAATTTTTAAAAGTTTGTTTACAAGTCATATTTTTTACTCTTAATTCTCTTTCTTAACATTTTCAAATTTTTTGTCAGCATTTTAAAGATTTTTTAGCGATTTAAAAATTTTTCTCTTAGGTACTTTCGTATTTTGACCTACCCCATATTTATTATAACCCTTAAAATTTTCCAAAATTTACGTAGTATGCCCCTTACTTAGTCAGATTTTGCCTTTATCGCGAAGTTAATAGTCCCCCCTAAGCTTAGATAGGCCGGACATCGTTGAGTGTATTATAAGTTTAACCATGATTTTACGGTTCTAAAAAGATTTAGGGGGATGATTTTCTGAAAATTTAGAAGTTTAATTCGCCGTTTTCAATTTTTTTGAGGTCTTGTGAATAATCGATTACCGCCGAATAATATCTCTGCTTTAAATTCATTTTTCCTTACTTCTTATTTACAGGTAGGCAAGGGGTGGGTTCTTGAAACGGCCCCCAAAAAAAGGGAAGTATACCCCGAACAACTCCCGCCCCACCAAAGTTTAAGCGTCCCAGCCATAAGTGAAAACAGTCCGGGAAGCTAGGGGGAGTGGTTACCCGAGGTAAATTAGAATTTATTTTGAATTCCAGGAGGGGGATCCAGAGGGGTCCGAACCCCCTTTCCCTAGCTTTTTTAGGGGGCGGGGTAAGATTACAGTGAGAAATTTTGAAATCTAAAGGGGGGTCAAGAGGTAAAAAAAATTTGAAGATTTGGGGGGAGGGGGTGGACGGAGCCCACCTGAATTTTTTTCTAGGGGGGCAAAATTTTGATGCTAGGGGGCAGGGAGTACCCAGAGTTTCAGTTGGGGGAGGGGGCGGATTGTAGTGCAAAAAAAATTTCGGGGGGAGGGAGAGCCCCCCCCCCCCCCCCGGATTTTTGGGGGGGGGGGGGGGGCGGAGCCCCCCTTTATTTTTGAAAACGTTAAAAAAGCAGGAATAAACGTGGATAAAGCTGTATAATACACTGTTTTTGACCTAATAACCTATTACCTAATGTTTTTAGCGATAGAAACATGTTTTCTTAGTTAAAAATTACATTAGCACACATTGGCAGAGCCTGGTTTCACAAAAAAAGGGATTAAGAGACCTTTCAGATCAGACCCCTTGGCTACACCCACATTGTAAACCAAAGCACATAAGCAGCATTTCGCCTCCATGTTATTTAGGATACCTATCTACCTATATGAAAAAATCCGAGCCAATGCTATAGGCGGCTGGAAAATTTAGAAGAGAGGGAGGTACATAAATCAACCAATATGATTGTTTGTTTTGTTTTCTGTGTAGTACTTATTACTTATAAAAAATATTGTACTAACTATGAAATAACATTAACATTAGGCAAGATAAATAGCGAGATACTATATGTATACTATCATAGGTGAGAAAGGGGGGGGGGGGCAGGGTGGGGTGGGGTCCACCCCCCCTGGCCTCAAAATTTTGGGGCCCCCCCTAGACGAAAATCTAGGGGGGGGGGGCCTCCCCCCAAATTTCCGAATTTTTTACCCTTGACCCCCCTTCTGATTTTGCAAATCTGACCCCCCCCCCGCCCCACTCGGGAAAATTTTAGGTACCTTTTTATACTAAATTTTCTTCAAAAAACGTGAATTTTTATCACATATTCATGCTTTTACACCCTTTTTATACATGAATATGGCTTTTATTCAATAAAATGTAGTATTATCCTATAAAAAGGACAATTATTAAAGTTATTATGGTTTAAAACTGTTTTGCTTTGGACACCGGACCCCACACTTTCGCACCCGGAGTCGACCCCCCTAAAAAGCTAGGGGGGGTCCGGACCCCCCTGGGACCCCCCTCCTAGAATTCAAAATTCGATTTACCCCGGGTAACCACCCCCCCTAGCTTCCCCGACCGTGCTCACCTATGTATACTATTGAAAGTGACCGCTGAGCGAAGCGAAGCGGCAAAAATTTTGGTTTTTGGGGGTCAATTGGGGTACTAAAATTATTTTATAGTTTGGCGCCGAGCGATTAGCGATGCGCTAGAAAATTTTTGAATTTTTAGCCTCTGTAAACCCCCAAATTTTACTATCTGACGATCATTGGGGGGGGGGGGCGGCCGTTCCCCCCCAACCCCCGCCCAACCACTATCCTTATTTTTTCCCCTGTCCGACCGTTTCGGGAGGGGGGAGGGGGCGGTCGCCCCCCGCCCCCCTACTGGTTACGTCCCTGCTAGGGGGGAGGTGGACGTGGACCCCACCCTACCCCCTCCTTTGTTCATCTATGATTTGCCCCCCCCCCGTTTCATTGCTCCCCTCCCCCGCCAAAAAATGAAAAAGTACCCAAAAATTTTGACACCATTTTTGACCTATGATGTACGCCATTCATTTCGCTAATTTTTTTGCAGTTTTTAGCCTATTTTCAATATATTTTTTAAGCCATTTTTAGAGACCTCTCACTTATTTACACTTTACTTTTTCAAGCATCATTTTCTGCAAAGCTGAACAAGCCAGTTCACCATGAGCAAGTCAAGTATACAAAGCAAAAACCTGTAAATACATTATAAAACCCTACAAGAAAACCTGTCATGAAATGACTTTAAAAAATTTGAAAAAGATTAATGATGAATTACATTTTATTATATAAAATAAGGTAACAAAACAGTTTTGCGGTAAAAAAATTTGAAAGGCCTTTTTAAAGAATTATTTGAAATAAATAGAGACAAGAGCTGAAACTCCTTCCCTAAAACAGTTAAATTTATGATTTAAACATAGGTGGGCAGCCTCTCGGATTTTGGGGGGGGGGTATAGAGGGGGGGTCAAATTTTAGGGGGGGTGTCCAGTAAGACCCAAATTTTGAGGGGGGGTGTACCCAATATTTCCGCGCTCCCTTAAAATGAGCTTAAAACGCGTAAAAAACGTAAAACAAGCTTATAAATGCTTTAAAACTATGTAAAATTAAAATAAGATCTTATTGCAACTTATAAATTTTATTTTTTTAATAAAAATGTGCAGTGGAGCAGTCGGGATTTCATTTCGGGGGCGTCAGTCTGGGGGAGGGGAGAAAAAGTGTTGTCAAAGCGGCGCGAAGCGCTGCCGCCTGCGCCCCGTAGCGGCGCCAGCCGACGCGAAGCGTCGGCGGGGGGGCTGGGGGGGTGTCCCAGCCGCCGGAGGCGAAAATTTTTTTAAAATATATACTAAAAACGGCTTAAAAATCGTCTCCTGGTGATCGCGTAGAACATACCTTTTACTTTTGTTTTTTTACCTAATTTCTACATAATTTTCTGTGATCTTAAAAATTCAGTCAGGGGGGTTCGGGGGGAACAATGCCCCCCGCAGGAGAAAATTTTTAGGCGCTAAAATACACTAGAAATTTTAATTCCAAATGATAGTAATTACAAAATTTAAGGTTTTTTATAGCTATACTATACATTTATATGTGTTTAAAACGTTAAAAAAAGGATAATAGTGTTTTATAGTAGTTTTATTAAACATGTATGCCGTAACTACTGAATGGGATAATCGATTTGAAATTGAAAAACTAAGATAAATTGCCAATTTAAACTGCCCGCGTAGCAGGGAAATTTAAACTGCCCGCGTAACGGGGGAATTTAAAGGTAATAAAGGTAATAAACGGAAAAATAAGGTAATAAACACTCCGCGCGAAGCGCGGAAAAAATTTTAGTCCTTTTATAACACTTAAAAATTTTTCTTTGGGAGGCGAATTTGGGGGGGGGGTGTCCCCGACTACCCCAAATTTAAGGGGGGGTGTCAGCAAAATCCGAAATTTTTTGGGGGGGGCGTATAACCCCCCCCAACCCCCCTGCCCACCTATGGATTTAAACCAACTTTGTTTGAAAACCGGATTCTCCAAAATTTTAATTAGTCAACCCCGCATCAACCCCTTCCCTTCTAGAAAGCTGTGAAGGTACAGACCTCCCTGGGACCGCATTTTAAGCTTAATGATCATTTACCCGGGGTAACCACCCCTTTGCTTTCCGTTCCAAGCTCACCTATGGTAGGAGAGACGGGTATACCTTCCCTGGCGACCTTTTCCCTGGTATTCCTTTTCCCGCACTAAGATGCTATTTTTTCCCACATATCCTTCGGTTAACCCAAAACCTTCCCTCATTCTCTAACATCTCCAAAAATTTTTAAAAGTTTGTTTACAAGTCATATTTTTTACTCTTAATTCTCTTTCTTAACATTTTCAAATTTTTTGTCAGCATTTTAAAGATTTTTTAGCGATTTAAAAATTTTTCTCTTAGGTACTTTCCTATTTTGACCTACCCCATATTTATTATAACCCTTAAAATTTTCCAAAATTTACGTAGTATGCCCCTTACTTAGTCAGATTTTGCCTTTATCGCGAAGTTAATAGTCCCCCCTAAGCTTAGATAGGCCGGACATCGTTGAGTGTATTATAAGTTTAACCATGATTTTACGGTTCTAAAAAGATTTATGGGGATGATTTACTGAAACTTAGAAGTTTAATTAACCGTTTTCAATTTTTTTTAAATTGTTTTAATAATCGATTACCGCCGAATAATATCTCTGCTTTAAATTCATTTTTCCTACTTCTATTTACAGGTAGGCAAGGGGTGGGTTCTAAAACTCCACCCCCCCCCCAAAAAAAGGGAAGTATACCCCGAACAACTCCCGCCCCACCAAAGTTTAAGCGTCCCAGCCATAAGTGAAAACAGTCCGGGAAGCTAGGGGAGGTGGTTACCCGGGGTTGAATTTTGAATTCCAGGAGGGGGATCCCAGAGGGGTCCGAACCCCCTTCCCTAGCTTTTTAGGGGGCGGGGTCGACCCGGGGTGCGAAATTTTGAAATCTAGAGGGGGTCAGGTGGGGTCCGGTGTCCAAAGCAAACAGTAAACCATAATAACTTTAATAATATTGTTCTTTTTATAGGATAATACTACATTTTATTGAATAAAAAGCAATATTCTGGCGTAAAAAGCGTGTAAAAACATGAAGCTGTGTTAAAAAATCACGTTTTTAGAATAAAATTTGGTATAAAATAAGTACCTAAAATTTTCCCGAGGAGGGAGGGGGGTCAGACTTTAACTTCCAGAGGGGGTCAGAGGTAAAAAATTCAAAAATTTTGGGGGAGGGGGCCCGGCCCCCCTGGATTTTTGTCTAGGGGGCCCAAAATTTCGACGCCAGGGTGGGGTGGACCCCATTCTACCCCCCCTTTTACATATGGTCCCAGATACAGGTGAACAGCTTCTCGGATTTGGGAGGGGGGTATTGGGTATACCCGACCCTCGAAATTTGAGGAGGGTAGAGAGTCCGTGGTATCGAGACCTGTGCACTGCCCCCCCCCGGGATTTTATTGGGGGGAGCAATTCCAAAACAGGGGGCACGCGGGGCAACTTTTTTAAAACAGGGGGGAGGCAAGCAGGGGAGAAAGAAAAAAAAAAAGAAAAAAAAAGAGAAAAACAGGACAAAAAAGAAGGGAAAAGGGGAAAAAGGGACAAAAAAGCGAAAATAAGGTGAAAGTAGGTCTAAAATGGCTTAAAATATATTGAAATAGGCTAAAAACTGCAAAAAAATTCGCGATGATGGCGTCATCATAGGTCAAAAATGGCGTCATAATTTTGGGGTACTTTTTCATTTTTTGGCGGGGGAGGGGAGCAATAAAACGGGGGGGCAAATCATAGATGAACAAAGGGGGGGTAGGGTGGGGTCCACGTCCACCTCCCCCTAGCAGGGACGTATCCAGGGGGGCGGGGGGGGGCGACCGCCCCCCCCCAAACCGTCGGACACGGGGAAAAATAACGATAGTGGTTGGGGGGGGGGGCAGCGGCCGCCCCCCCCCCGAAATGATCGCCAGATAGTAAAATTTGGGGGTTTCCAGAGGCTAAAAATTCAAAAACTTTCTAGCGCATCGCTAATCGCTCGGCACCAAACTATAAAATAATTTTAGTACCCCAATTGACCCCCAAAAACCAAAATTTTTTCCCGCTTCGCTTCGCTCAGCGGTCACTTTCAATAGTATACATATGGGGGGGGGGGGGTGGGGGTGGGTGTGGGGGCAAATGGGAGGGTTTAGAAATAGTATCTCGCTATTTATCTTGCCTAATGCTAATGTTATTTCATTCATAGTTAGTACAATATTTTTTATAAGTAATAAGTACTACACAGAAAGCAAAACAAACAATCATATTGTTTGATTTATGTACCTCCTCCCTCCTAAATTTTCCTGCCGCCTATAGCATTGGCTCGGATTTTTTCATATAGGTAGGTAGGTACCCTAAATAACATGGAGGCGAGATGCTGCTTATGTGCTTTGGTTTACAATGTGGGTGTAGCCAAGGGGTCTGATCTGAAAGGTCTCTTAATCCCTTTTTTTGTGAAACCAGGCTCTGCCAATGTGTGCTAATGTAATTTTTAACTAAAAAAACATGTTTCTATCGCTAAAAACATTAGGTAATAGGTTATTAGGCCAAAAACAGTGTATTATACAGCTTTATCCACGTTTATTCCTGCTTTTTTAACATTTTCAAAAATAAAGGGGGGCTCCGCCCCCCCCCCCCCCAAAATTCCGGGGGGGGGGGGAGGGGCTCTCCCTCCCCTCGAAATTTTTTTTGCACTACAATCCGCCCCCTCCCCCAAATGAAACTCTGGGTACGTCCCTGCCCCCTAGCATCAAAATTTTGGTCCCCCCCCTAGAAAAAAATTCAGGGGGGCTCCCACCCCCTCCCCCCAAATTTTCAAATTTTTTTACCTCTGACCCCCCTCTAGATTTTGAAATCTGACCCCTCTCCCCTCTCGAGAAAATTTTAAGTAGGGTAACTGACTTAGTTTCGGCCACCTTTTTTTTGAATAAGTTTTTTCTGGCTTTTTCAATCAAGCCAAAATTTGGCCTAAAAATCAAACAATAGCTATATTTGTTATTCCAGTGCAAAATTTAAATATTTCTGTTACAAATCAGTAAAGTGGCCGAAGTTAAGGCGCGTGCCATTTATTTCGGCTACCTATAAAAAACTGGCCATAACTATTGCTTAAACGAACAATAAAAATTTCTAAAGGTTGCAAATTTACCCTTAGGTATTGTTCTTGGTACATAATAACTTAATTTTTCCCGTTTGCGAACTTTAATAGTTATTAGCAAGACTTTAAATAATTATGTCAAAACCTTAAAAAAATAAGTTTTAATAATTTTTATTTTTTGTTCAATTTTTATTTTTGGCTTAAAAAACGTCAAAACAAAGTCAAACGAGCAAAAAAATTCTTTATAAATACGGTAGTACAATGATATTTAAAAACAGCAAAAAACGGCTGGTTCTTTCACCTAATTTTCAGGTGGCCGAAATTACGGAATCTTAAAATGCGCAGTTAGTTAAACGCATTGCAAAATGATTTTGAAGAAAATATCAAAACATGAAAATTAACAACTTTGAGCCTTAAATAGAAGATATTTTAAGGTTATATAATGCTTCGTTCTAAATTTGATGCAGTTTAAACACAAAGCAAAAATTAGAAAAATCACAAAAATTCAGTTTTTGTATAAAAATGTTGATAATGTTGAATAACAAAAATAAAAATCTTTTGCAAAAACACTTTATTGAACATTAATCCAGTTACTTTTGTGCTAGTTTTTTTGTGTTTTAAAAATAAGTCAATTTTCTAACACCTTAAATTGGTGGCCGAAATTAAGGCTTGGCCGAAATTAAGTCAGTTACCCTACTTTTTTATACTAAATTTTATTGCAAAAACGTGAATTTTTAATACAAATTTATGTTTTTACACCCTTTTTATACCTAAATATTGCTTTTTATTCAATATAATGTAGTATTATCTTAAAAAAAAACTATTATTAAATATTTAATGGTTTAAAAGTTTTTTGTTTCGGAAATCGGACCCCACCTGACCCTCCTCTAGGTTTTGAAATCTTCCACCCCGGGTCGACCCCCCTAGAAAGCTAGGAGGGTTCGACCCCTCCTAGGACCCCCTCCTAGATTTTGAAATTTCATTTACCCAGGGATGCCCACCTATGGTCCTAGCAGTACTGGCTAAAAATTAGGTATTTCAGAGAGGAGTAGCCCTCTCAGAAATTTCGCTGATCACTATTCTTTGTCATGCATGTCAACAATTTTTCCTGCCCTACTCACCTTTGGTTTTTCAGCCGCCTTGGTGAGTAGATTTACGGCGGCCGGGAGGGTAGCCAAATCCGACGGGGTCTGCCCCCAGATATCCAAAGCGCGGGGGTTGGCCCCGTGCTTTAGCAAACTCCGTATCACGTCCACATTGTTTGAGTCCGCGGCTACGTGGAGGGGGGTGCGGCAGCGGTAGCCGGGGGCGTCCACCAAAGCCCCGTGCTGGAGCAGCAACTCCACCATTTCCCAGCTCTGGCCGTGGAAAGCGGCGCCCATGTCGTGCAACGGCGTCCATTTGCTGTACTCTTGAACGTTTGGATTCAATCCTTCTTCTAAATATTCTGCTGCGAATTCACAATGTGCAGGGGCGTAGCCAGGATTTCGGAAAGGGAGGTTGTACTTTGTACCCCATACAAATTTATTGAAAGGAGGGGGGGTTTACTCCAAATTTTTCAAATACCATAAAAAACATTAAAAAAGAGTAAAATTTTTTGCACATCGCGCTAAATGATTTTTTCTTGCTGTTATTTTAAATGTTTTTTAAGCCAAACTTGAAAAATTTTAGGTTTAAAAAGGTATAACATTAAAAATCGAGCAACAGCACGAAAAATTTTTCAAAAATTGTCTTTAAAATTCATTAGAAACATCACTTAAAAGTTGTAAAAAGGTATTTAAAAGTCGAGCGCTGAGCAGAGCGAAGCGCGAGAAATTTTTTTAAAATTATTCACTTACGACCCCCAAATTTTTACCTCCGCCAGCCATTCATGAGCATAGGGGGGAGGGGGTAGGGTGGATTCTACCCCCCTAGCCTCAAAATTTTGGACACTCCCCCTAAAAAAAATCTAGGGGCACCCTCCCTCCCCCCAAAATTATTCTTATTTTGACACTCTACCCCCCTCTGGAATTCTCAATCGACCCCCCCCCCCCTTCCGAGCCAAATTTTAGGTATAAATCTAGGTGATACTTTATTGTAAGAAAAAAACAATATTTTTGTACCCTTTTTATACATAAAAAGCTTATTTTGGTGTATAAAACAAAATATTAGTGCTAAAAACCTTGAATAAATGACATAAAATAACCTTCTTTGAAAACAACCGAACCCCCTCTGACTCCCCTCTGGATTTCAAACTGGTCTACCCCGGGTCGACCACCCTAAAAAGCTAGGGGGGTACGAGCCCCCCCCCTGGACTCCCTCCCAGCTTTCAAAGTCATTTACCCGGGGTAGCCACCCCCCTAGCTTGCCGGTCCATGCTTATGTATGCTGCCAGCCCAAAAAGGGGAGAGGGTTACTACAACCCCCATAACCCCCCACCCCTGGCTACGCCCTTGATAATGTATAAAATTCAGAACTCTGTGCTTTTGGTTATTATGGATTCAATAAAATTCAGAACACAATGGTAACTATTTAGGGTAGGTTGAATTAAACTTTGAAATCTATGGGAAGAGGTGGGAGAAATGTCGTAGGAAAAGGGTTCGGTTATGCTCAAATTCTAGATAAAAGGGTTTAGAAGATAAATTTTAATTATTGCTGTAACAAAAAAAATTGCTGAAAGAAATAAGCTCAGAAATGGAATAAAACCAGTTTTTGACTCATCGTTACTGTAAAGTGATACAATCTTGGCCAAGTCGTACAATGTTGGCCTGTCGCCACTATCATAAATCACCCATTAAAGCCTGTATAAGCAAAAACTAATTATCAAAGTAAAGTCTTCCAGGCTAAAATTAAAGGCGTAACCGCTCCCCGCCAGAAAGAAATAAACAATAAACGTGCGAGTGAAAATTTTTTTTAAAAACTTATCAGTGCTTATGTAACCAATTGTTATTTAGTTGTGTCATATGTTTTTATGCACGTGATATTTTCTCGAAGAAAGAGTGGTTACTTGAACACCCTGCTATTTTCATCTTCTGCTGTTGGATGAATAGTTTTTGCTTCTATAGGTTTAAATCTTAAATGGGTGATTTATGATGGTGGCCAACATTGTACAAACTGGCCAAGATTTGGTACCACTTTACGGTACCAAATTTTTTCCGACAAAAACGACCAACGAAATGGGTAAAATATTCTGTGGAAAAAACAATGTGATGTGGTAAGAGACTGTTTTTCGAATTTTAACCCCTAATTTAAGTTTAACATTTTCACTAAATAAACTTGCTCAAAACTTGCTTATGTGTAGGCTAGGTAGGGTATGGGGTATGTCATTTTCACATATTTTTGCGGAACTTTAAGAAGTGTGTGACCTGTTCAAAAATTTTCGGGATTTTTACCCTTTTTTTCTTATACTATTTTGATTTATCTTTGGGCATTTTTGACTTTGTCTTTTTCCGTTTTAATCTACGTCCCACTTTTAAAAAAATTGTTTATATTTCAAAAATTCCACCATAAAGTTAACACATAAATTTTTTTTGGTACCGGTTCTTAGGATTTAAAATATATACTGACTGGGACCCGTACAGTCTTTAACTATAAAAACAACCGCGTTCCCATTCAACTAATGTCAGCATGCTTACCTAATATTGCTTTTATTCGTTTGATATCTCCTGCTTGGCAAGCTTTATGAAGCTGTGTTTCCCCTTTCGAATTCCGCCAAATTTTACCAGGTGCCGTTTCGTAGGATTTTTTTAGGATCTGACTTTGACTGGTATTACCACAAGATATTATGGAACTAGAAGGACTGATCGATCGGTTTCTAGAAATCTGAGAAGATGGAGCGGAATAATTGTGTTCCTGGCTGGGTAAACTTCGAGACTTTGCTGTCTAAGTGTGAAAAATATAAGCAATAAGTGAAAATTTTTTGAATTTTAAAAATAAAAAATCTAAATTTAATAGATTTAAAATCTTTATTGTCACAACCAATCTAGTTAATAAGTATTACGACCAAACCAATTTTTCAGTACATAAAATAAACTAATATGAAAATGCTTTTATTGATTTTATAGCTAATTAATTAATAAATTAATTGGTTTTAAAATTTTTAAACAAAATAATGTCAGATACTTTTAAGGTTTCTGAATAAAAAATTTCCATTTGGCAAACGTAAACTTTAAAAAAATACAACAATATTGTTTTAAAATCAAGCGCAACGGGTCTGAATCAACGTTTTGGGTTCAGTTGCTGGTTTCTGCTTTATTTAATTTCTGTATAACTCAATGTATAATTCATTTGGGAAATTAAGAGAAAAATGGTACTATTTATTTAAAAAGCTAATTTTGACATAATATATAATTAGATATAATTAAAGCGATACCCTTTTTTTTAGTCGAAGCGAGCTTTTATTTAATGAGGTGTTCATGTTTTCATCGATATTACAGGATTCGTTTTTATCTGGAGATTTCTTCTTTGAAAATTTATCAGTTTCGCAAATATCCATCTTTTCTGTTTCAGTATTAAGAGTTTGATAATATTCTTTTAATGGTCTTCTGTCTTTCTGGTTTACCTAAACAAAACGTTTCAGGGCGGGAAATAATTTCGTCCGGCAAACGAAACTCAGGGTATTTTTTAAAAACTTTTAAAAAAACTTTCTATGACTTCGTTTTAAAAAATTCGTCATGAAAGTCGAAACATTTTTTGGGATCTAAGAGAAACGCTCGATAGTTTTTCCTATTTTGTACGTATTTACGATTTATGACAAAATCCTTCAAAAACTCAGACCTGTGCACTGCCCCCCCCCCCGAGTTTTATTGGGGGGAGAGCGAAATACCAAAATGGGGGGGCACGGGGACAATTTTTTTGAAACGGCGGGGGGAGGGGCAAACAAGGGAGAAAGAGAAAAAAAAGAAGGAAAAAAGGACAAAAGGCGGCGAAGCCCCCTGAAATCCGGCGAAGCCGGATTTTTTCGTAAGGGGGAGGGACCCTTACGTTTTTTAAATTTGGGAGAGAAAAATTTTTTTCTTTAATATTAATCCAGAAACTTTCCTGATGCTTTCTAAAAGCATATTAATAGTCAAAAAACCAAAATTTTCCCGCTACGCGGGTAGTTTAATTTAAATTGACAATTTATCTTAGTTTTTTGATTTCAAATCGATTATCCCAGTCAGTATTTAAGGCATACATGTTTAATAAAACTACTATAAACACTATTATCGTCATAGATGAACACGGTCATAAAGCCAGAGGGGGTGTTTACCCCGGGTAAATGACATTTCAAAATCTAGGGGGGTCGAACCTTCCCCCCTAGCTTTCTAGGGGGGATCGACCCAGGGGCCAGGGTGGAAGATTTTGAAACCTAGAGGGGGGTCAGGTGGGGTTCAATTTCCAAAGCATAATACTTTTAAACCATTGAAAGTTTAATAATAGTTTTTTATAAGATAATACTCTTTTTTTTAATAAAAAGCGATATTCAGATATAAAAAGGGTGTAAAAACATGAATTTGTGTAAAAAAATTCACGTTTTTAGAAGAACGTTTAGTATAAAAAAGTACTTAAAATATTCTCGAGAGGGGAGGCGGGGTCAGATTTCAAAATCTAGAGGGGGGTCAGGAGTAAAAAATTCGAAAATTTGGGGGGTTGGCCTCCCCCCTGGATTTTTTTCTAGGGGGGCCCCAAAATTTCGAGACTAGGGGGGTGGACCCCACCCTAACCCCCCCTTTTTCATCTATGATTATCGTTTTATTAACGTTTAAACACATGTTTTAAATGTATAGGTATAAAAAACCCTAAAATTTGTTATAAGTATCCCCAGACCATACGAATAAGCCCCCCAGCCCAGACCCCCTTCAGGCTTCAGGGTTAGTATTTACCCCCATCCAGACCGCCCCCCCCCGAAATGAAATCCTGGGCACGCCACTGGTAGGAACATCACTAATTACAGACAATTGTTAAAAAAACGCAAATATCCTTTTAAAACCATAGGTAAGATGTTCTTTGAGAGAGGGTTAATAAATTTCGAGGCCATAGATGGAGCCCACCCGCCCCCTTTCCCCTCCCCTTTGTGCTTACTTTTGATTAAAGATATTATAGAACATACAGCAGGGGGCTCAACATAGCTTAAAGCTAGATCTGGATTCTGATAATACTGGCTTATCACTTCTTCCGATTGAAAGGCGGATTTTATTTCTTGAATTACGGATAGGCATTCATTCATCAGTTTATTTGGTTTACAGTCTTTTGGAAAACACAAAACACCGCAGTTAGGACACTGGTGCGCATTTCCTTTCGAAATATTTTCTGCGCATTCTCTAAAATATATTTAAAAAATTATAACTATATAATTATCTAATTAAACATACCGAACCGTACCTAAGGTAGAAGGGGAAGGGAAGTACTGAAAGCGCCGAGCCCAGACGGGGGTGGGGAAAAGTAAAACGGGGTATTCGCATTTTTTGGGCAAAATTGGCCACTCAGAAAATAAAAAGTATTGTAGACAGACCTGTGCATGCCCCGGGGTAAGGAGGGGGAAAAAAAAGGGGGGGCAGCGGGGGGGGGGGGAAAAAAAGGGGGGGGGCAGAGGGGGGAAAGAAAAGAGAAAAGAAGAGAGAGAGAAAAGGAGAAAAAGAAAGGAAAAGGGAAAAAAGGGACAGAAAAAGCGGAAATGAGGTAAAAATAAGTCTAAAATGGCTTAAAATACATTGAAATAGGCTAAAAACTGCAAAAAATTCGCGATGATGGCGTCATCATAGGTCAAAAATGGCGTCATATTTTTAGGGTACTTTTTCATTTTTTGGCGGGGGGGGGTCAATAAAACGGGGGGGCAAATCCTCCAATAAAACGGGGGGGGCATTTTCAGACCGTGCACAGGTCTGGTAGTATCCACAAACAAGGTGAGCAGCCTCCGGAATTTTTCGGGAGTACATGGACACGAGGAAGTTGGGGGTTTTCGATTCCCTCCCTTCCCTATGTCTCGGAGGAAAGGAAGGAGGCTTTTACTTTAAATTAAACCTCCATTTTGCAGCGAAGGTAAAATAGGTTTCCAGCAAATTTGACTCCCAGCATTTGATCCCTACGCATTTGTTTTCTGAAAACGCAACGAAGAAATGATTTACCACTACAATTACTAGCAATAAACCATGAAATTCAACCCTTCATTTTTTCTTACGCCTAAACATAACAAAAAAAATCAAGCAAATTTTTTTAAAGCTTGGGGATCAAATGTGCGGCAATCAAATGCTGAGGATTGAATATCTAACTTACTACTAGTAATCCTCCCTCCCTCCAATTTTGACAAATTGAGAAAAAATGTCCTCATGAAAAACTATATGGGTAGAATTTACTCTCAAAAAATGAGCTAAGAATGATGCGTTGTTTAAATTTTAACCCCAATCAGCCTTGTCTGGTTTAATACTGCAACGTTGGACCAACTTGCCCAAATATGGGGGAGTATACGGGGAAAAATATCGGCCCCTTTTTCCAAAGTTAAAATTAGGTTTCCATATACTATACTTTTTTCAAAATACTCGCTAGCTACGCTTATGAACCTCACACGAACTATCGAAAAACATGACATGACATACAGTTATTCATAGCCATGTAAAACCCAAGAAAAAAAATTTAAAATAAAAAATTTATTAAAGCCTTTAGCTTATTCAAAATAGATCTATAGGTTTTCTGGGGCGCTTTTTCAGCTTTTGATAACCACCAGCTTTTTTATAAATAATTTTATTAAAATGAGAAAAGTAAAAAAGGGTGTTTTTGGTCATTTTTTCCAAAAAAACAACTTTTTTTCCTAAAAAACACTTCGAAAATCGGCTCTAAAACACCTAATTCTTAAGCGATTTGAATATTAACGTTTTCGAGCTTTCCAAACGTTTTTCTATTTATATAACTACTTTAGGTTTCATGGTTTTTTGAATAACACATAGAAAAAAATCGTTTTTTTTTTCTCGAAATTTGAAAAAAAAAATAAAAAAATAGGCCTATAATTTAAAATTTTAGGCCTTTTCCTGCATTTTTAAAGTAAAAATTTCACTTTTAAAAGATTTTACACAACTTTTTACCCCAGAAAAGTTATTTTTTGCAATAATTTTGGATTTATTAAAATTTTTATGGAGAGAAAAAAGTTTGAAAAATATAATATTCACTTTTTTGTCTATAATTGTAATTTTTTGTCAGTTTTAGAGCTAGACAAACAATTTTTATTAAATATACGCATTTTTTACCCCAGAAAAGCAGTTTGAAAAATATTTTGCACAGTTTAGTGATTTTATGAAAATTTTAATCTTTTGACATATAATAGTGAGCAGAAAAACATGAATTTTCAAATTTTGATACAAAAACATAACATTTTCTTGGCTAAGGCTCTGTTTTGAGCTCAGAAATTATCTTTAAGAAAACCGCACAAACATTTAAGTAAATAAAAACACTGATGAAATTTTTTTTTTAATTTTTAAATTTTTTTTTTGTTTTTTTTTTACTTTTTTGTATCAATAATAAAATTTACATTTTTGTAAAATCCCCATACAGATTTGTGCACGGTCTGAAAATGCCCCCCCCCCGCTTTATTGGAGGATTTGCTCTTCCCCCGCGGAAAAATGAAAAAGTATCCAAAATTATGACGCTATTTTTGACTTATGATGACGCCATCATCGCGATTTTTTTGCAGTTTTAGCCTATTTTAATGCATTTTAAGACATTTTAGACCTATTTTTACCTTATTTTCGCTTTTTTTGTCCTTTTTTTCCTTTTTCCTTCTTTTCTCTTTTTTTTTGTTTCTC
>JASAMX010035290.1:0-15108 GCA_030248175.1 Microlaimidae sp. YZB2_3 | reverse complement strand
AACTATAATTATGCAAGTAAATATCCATTTTGTTTTATTTGAACCAAAGAATAGTAAATAAAACGTATGATTCAAAAAAAAAACTGATTTTTTACCCTGAAAAAAAATATACCTACCACAAGTTTTTAATACTTAAAAAGATTTTTATTAAATAATTTTATACAAATTTTTGTATTATGAAAGCTTTCTATTACGCTTATCTGGCTTTTAAAAACACTAAAAATCAAATCATTAATCAGAATTAAAGCCAGAGTATGTCTTTAAATAAAAAAAAGTTGTTAATGCGGGTTTGAAATAACACTTAATACTTAATAAAGACACTTTGACCATTTAAGCTTTACCTTTTTAAGAGGGAACTTTACCTTTTAAAATGATCGATTTTATTTTTAAAATAAAATTAAGCAATTTTTAACATAATTAAAACAATTTATTCAACAAAATAGTTGATGCAATTACTCTTTATTCACGAAATTAGTACAAAATAAGGGTGAAAGTCCCAAGCTTCAAAAAAACAGAGCCCCAATCGAAGATTTCGCCAATGAAAAACTAGATAAAAAGAAGTAAGCGATAAAGCAGAATTTTAATTATAATAGATTTTTTAGTTTTCAAAAAATATAACTTTGATTTAACGAGATTTAGTTGCAAATATTAAAATTTCCAACCGCAACATAATTTTAAGACAATAACAGCGCTTGTGCAATTTTATTTCTTGTTCTTAAAAATTTATTTTACATTATTATTAACGTCGTTTATATTCTCATTTTTTTAGGAATAATTTTTTAGGCTGTGTTGAGCAGTTTTTTAATAAAAATTTATAAAAAATCTTTTGCAGTAAATGCAGATTATTTTTTTTTGTGTCTAACAACAATGGACATCTTAAACATATTTGACAAAAAATCATCAAAAACGTCCGTTTTGTTCGCAAAATTGCCAATTTAGTGTAATGCAAATTTGTGTCACGAGTTGTGTTCAACGCAAATTTTAAACTATGGTTCTTTGTTTTTATATCTGAACACAAATATTTTTGTGAATTTTAAACTGATCAGGGGTCGAATTCTGACGCGCGATTAAAAGTTATCCCGGGATAACGTTTTTCGTGCTTAAGGATGCGAGTGAAAATCAATTTTACCCAAGTTAAAACCAGAGTAAATTTTTTCTATTGGTTTAAGGATAAGAATTTATCCAACTCAAGAGGTGGGTAAATATTTTCTCCCGTTGGATTATTTTAATAAAAAATAAAATACGCGCATTGACAAATTTTTTTTTGCGCGAGGTGGTTTTGCGGCGGGAGAAAAATAATTTTAAAAAAATTCATTGCATTCATTTTTACTCCCAGCAGGAAAAAGGGGCGAATTTTCCCCGAGCGTATGTTTAGACAGAAAAGAGGTCTGGCTCAATTCGCTCCGGGCCCAATTCGCTCCGGGCCCAATTAGCTCCAGGCCCAATTCGCTCCGGGCCCAATTGCTCCGGAAATAATTTGCAAACGCATTTCCAACAAGCGTATAAATTAATTATTATTACGTACGCTATGTAAACTAAACATATTTAGGCTTAAGCTTAGGTTCAGGCTTCGACTATTAAAAGTAAAATTTTGTTGATAATCAGAAATGTGTTTGCAAATTTTTTCCGGAGCGAATTGGGCCTGGAGCCAATTGGGCCCGGAGCCAATTGGGTCCGGAGCGAATTGTGCGGAGCAAATTGGACCCAATTCACAGAAAAAAGATGTGGACTAGGCTGAGATGGACATTATGTGGACTATAGGAAATTTGCATTTAGTTTGGGCAGCTGCTCACTAAATAAAAATTTTTACCATATGCCAATAATTCGTTTATACATTGAGCTAATCACACTGTTGAAATTTTTTTAGTCTGATAAAATGTCAATTAAAAAATAATACTCACAACAATCTTTGACAACGCGAAATCGCCACTTTTTCCAATTTAGTTTTTTACACTAACAAAAATAAACTTCTAATTGAACAAGTGGCGATTTCGCGGTTGTCAAAGATTGCTGTGAGTATGATTTTTTAAATTGACATTTCATCAAACTAAAAAAAATGCAACAGTGCTATATGATTTGATCAATTTACAAACAAATCATTATCTGATGGTTGAAATTTTTTATTTCAGTGAGGCAGCTGCCCAAACCAAATGCAAATTTCCTATAGTCCACATAATGTCCATCTCAGCCTAGTCAACAGATTTTCTGTCTAAACATACGCCCGGGGAAAAAATCCCCCTTTTTTCCTGCTCTCTATTCTTAGAGCATTTTTCAAGGCTAGTATTAATTTACAATATATATTAATTTTTTTTTATTTTTAAAAGAATGAATTTATCGAGGTAAATATCGTCGTTGCTACGGCAAAATGAGCCACAGTTTGTATAAAATATGTGCCTGTTACTCATTTTAAATGTACAACAGAACCCTATTAACTAAAGAATGAGTCACAGTTACGTGTATTTTATAATGACAGTGGCTCATTTTGCCGTAGCAACGATGATATGTTTCTTCAGAATGCGACCCCCAGATAAAATTTAAATATTTTTTTATAAGTTAAAAACACAGGAATTTTTGAACTGATCAAAAAATTTTAAATAATTTTGGAAAGCTAAAGGAGAACATAAATTTTTTTTTAAAATAGCATGCACCGGTGAAAATAGTTTACTGAAAAGCCTGATGATTTAAAGGACTGCTACTTTATTGACGTTTCGGACTCTAACTGGTCTTGTTTTTTTTGACTATTTAGTTTAGCGTTGATTTAAGGTAAAAAAAACTTTACCTGTTGGCTTGAATTTTAATTTGTGTAAGATACAAATAAAATACCAGCCACCTAATCTATTGTAAATAATAGATATCTAATTTTAAAACGGTTTATTACAACTTAGCGAACAAAACAATAAAACTTAAACAAAACCAATGATTATTATATTTACAATTAAAGGTAAAATCTAATGTAGCTGCACAATATTGTTTGTTGGATTAAAGTCTCATTAGTAACCACTCAAATCACTACAAGAATCTGACGTCACTTTATCAGCCAATTATAAATTTGATTTAATGTCATATTAAATAATTGAATCTAACTGGCTGATAAAGTGACGTAAGATTCTTGTGATTTGAGTGGTTACTTAATGTGGGGTATTTTTTAATCCAACGAACAACTGTTGCAGCCACGTTGGGTTTACCTTTAGATAAAATGAATATCGGTAAAGCGTTTGACAACTAGAAAATCAAAATCATTATTTCATAATAAAACAAAAAAACAGCCAGCATAACAGTACATAAATAACAGCTTAGAATAGAAGGCATCGGTGCGTGTTGAGTAGTGAGTGATAGCAGATAAAATGAGAGTAGTATGTACATAGATGAACACGGTCACCGAAGCTAGGGAGGTGTTTTCCCCGGGTAAATGACATTTCAAAACCTGGGGGAGGGTCCTAGCAGGGGGGAGGGGCGGCGGTTGAACCCCTTAGCTTTCTAGGGGGGTCGAGCAGGGGTGGAAGATTTTGAAACCCAGAGAAGGGTCAGGTGGGGTCCAATGTCCGAAGCAAAATACTTTAAAGGTTTAATAATTGTTGTTTAGAAAGCTCATTTAAAAAGTTCCTGTGCTCCGCTTTTTAAATGAGTGATTTCAAGTTTTTTAAAGCTTGAAAGATGTTCTATTTTTTCTATTCGTGTATTTTTAGACCTAATTTCATTGTTTTTATTATGTTTACAAAAAAATTGAGAAAATAATCTATTGTATTAGCATTACTCTTTATATATTCCTAAAATTAGTATAAAAATAGGGCAGAGCTCCGGGGTTGCTCCGAAGGTTCTAAAAGCTCCAGAGTTTTAAGAAACTCGATCCGAGTTTCGAGCTCCGGAGCTCCATTCCGGTGCTCGCAAGTATATTTTGGAAAGCTTGCAAGCACGGCAAATATCGCAAGTGTTGAGAGGAATGCATACCCTCAAAAAAAAAAAAACCTTAAAAACTGCGAACATTCGTTTGGTTTATACTTCCGAGTTACAGGAAACAAACAATTAAAATTTGATTAAAAACTAAAAGTAGGATCTTTAGTTCATCTAAGAAATAAAATTTCCCTTCCGACTATAAACCCCCGTATTCCACCACCAACGATGGGATGAATGCCGGTTTTATGACAACCAACCCTCCTCAAAAATATCAAAAATTTTAAACTCCTTAGATTTTTGACTTGGAGGGGCTATTATTTAGATATTTTGGGTTTTATTTCTATTTCTCTTGATAACTTGACTAACATTTACTAAAATCACAAAACAAACCATAACCTTAACCAAAAATAAAAAACTAGACACAACACATGCAGAATAGTGATAAAACATATCACAGATATTTTCATCCAACGCGAGATAATAATACTTAATCGCGCTTTGAGGTTTTCCCAGCAAAAATAAATCAGTTGAACTATAAATAAATCCTTTACATACAATCAAATAAAAAACTGTAAACAATCCATTGCATAAAAAACCAAGCTGTAAGACTTTTTTTCAAAACATTCTTGTGAACTGAATAGATGAGAGTTTTAAAATTTTGTTGCATCATTAAAAAGGGCATATTAAGTACATAGCAGGTTCCTGTTCCTTTCAATTCAAGTTTCTTCCTGTCGATTTTCCCAGTTTTCTCTTACCGTTTCTTTCAAAGTCGCGTGAAACTTTTCGAAAGGGGTGGGTCGCGGATCCCGCCGATGTTCCGCGGCCCGGCCCGACCCGGTTCCATTATTGTCCCCACCCGATTCCGCAGGCGACGCTTCAGTTTCGACGAGCGTCCCTTGAGATTTTCGATCACAAACAGTTACCACCTTACACTCGGCCTGAGTTACCTCTCCGAGACTTTCCGCCTTCGGAGAAGAGGGCTCCGGAGCTCCGGTAGATGGATCCGTAGCTTCGTCTCGCGCCTGTTTCCACTCGGCCAGTTCTTGTCGAGCGTAGTACGGGGCGAAGGCGGCCTCTTCTCCCACGCAGCGCATTGCGGAGTAGGTGTGAAGGAGGAGGCGCGGGAACCGCGACGTAAAATAACCCACAAATTCATCGGGGACAGAGCCAAATGAGTTTTTTAATTCTTCGTTCAGTTCGCGGTAGTGGTGTTTCTTGTTGCGCATGGCACGAAGGAGGTCTCGCACGGAATGGCCTTTGTACGTACGAAATTTGCGAAGGTCTGAAATTAAACGGTGTAATTATATACTGCTAAAATTATTATCATATTTTAAGAAATAAAGCTACATGTAATTTTAATACGTTAACTAAATTGTAATAAAATTTCGGTTTGCACTAAGTTTATGTTTTGGTTTTATGCGTCTTATTTTATTAGGTTAATTGGGATTTATTATAAAATTGATTATTGCTGCGCTTACGCATGACGCGTAAAAGGTACGTAAGCCCTTGTATAGCCCGGAATAAATAACCCTTGTAAGTGCGCAAATCATGAACGTGAACGTGTTAAATGAAACTGTAAAATTATATCCTGTTCACATACAACTTTACTACGTTTTCCTATTTTAGGAATAACATAATAAATTTATTGTTTTTAACTTTCAATAAATTCTCACAATAAGAATCTAAGCAAGAGATAATTTTTAAATATTATAATTAGTTTCATTCGCTAAAACGCAATTGTTGTCGATGCAATGATTATTTTTAATTAGAAATTCATTCTAAAAAATAGGCATACCGTCGCTAAAAATTGATGTTTAAGGGATCCGTGACGTAACATTCAAAAATTTAGGAAAATAATAAGAATCCAACGGGATCCTTTAAGTAAAATTCCAAAAATCTAAGAAATCATTAGGGATGTAACGGAATCTTATTAAAACAAAAAAACAACAAATAAAAAATCAATAAGGGTTCAACCTGTTTGCAAAGCTGGGCAAATATGCTGGCGCCAGTCCTGCCTTACCACTGCACGCCCACCCTTCTCCAAACTTCTCACCACAGCGCTGTGGGACTCTTCCTTTTCTACTCGGTCGCTCACATCCTAAAAATTTGACAGAAAAATAAAAAAAATGTTTTCTTTCTAAAAAATAAATAAAGCTAATTTTTTTTAATCCACTCGGTTCGCTCAAATATGAAAATTAAAAAAAAAACATTGAACAGTTTTTAACTAAAATTTCTTGTTTGAAAGCAATTTAATTTATTTTTCTTGTGATAAGGTAAAAAAACAATAAAAAAAACAATAAAATAAGTTTTTTTGAAAACAACTAAAAAATTTTGTATATTTAAATATAATACAATAATTATAGTAATGATACACTTAATAAATAAACACATGCCCAACTCGGAAACGGTCATTTTTAAACTTCCGGATTAAGTAAAAAATTACCAATAAAATGCCACTTTATGAAACTGTAATTTTGAATAAACCATTTTATTTTAAGAAAAATAAAACGTTTTTTAAGTTAAAATTAAAGTTAAAATTTTTCATAGTGCTCAACAAACACAGAACAAGCGACGTTAATAATTTTTAAAAACACAATTCTTCGTTGAATAATAAGAAAGAATATCTTAAAAGTTTTGATTTTATTCCCTAAATTTTTTCGACTTCGTTTTGCACGCAGAATATTCTCAATAACTAAAATAAAAAAGAACAAAACTAATACTGATAATGAACTCCTTATAAACCCGAAACGTCTAAAAGTCGAAGTTAATAAAAAAAGTTTTAAAACCTTTATTTTAACTATAACAACGGCATTTAACGGATTTAACATTTTAACGGCATTTAACCCAATCATTTACTGCAAAATTTAATCAAAAACTTAAAATAAAATTAAACTTATTTCAAGTAAAAAAAAGGTATAAGAACCTGAAAAAAGGCCAGTATGCGGGCGGGAGACCAGAAAAAGGGGTGTTTGATTATGCTTTCCGCCGAGGGGCGTTGCGACGGGACACGGGAGACCATCCTGGATATCAAGTCCGCCGAAAGTTCCAACTCTGAAAAATAAATTTCCTTTGCGTTGATGTTTAAGAAGTACAGGGCTCAACAAATAACATAGACGATCAGAAAGATTTTTTAAACGTAATTTCAAGGGAAAAGCTACTATGTTAATAAAAAGTACTAAAATCATCACTAAAATTTGTTACGTACTTAAATAATAATATTTATTACTTTTGTCAATATGGTACTCCAATGAATTAATAATTGACTTAATTAATATTTTATTAATTGACATTAAACCAAGTTTTTTTAAGATTTACAAAAAAAAACAAAAACAAAAAAAGGAGTAATATTTTACATTTACACTTTTAATTGATAAAAACTAAAGCTCCTTCAGACTTTAAAACTGAGTAGAAAGTGATTAAAAAATCATTTTTAAAGATAATATTTTAAATTAAAGGCGTTAACCCTTTTTTACTCTATTTCAAGAGAAGAGCTGGGTGAATAAAAATTTCCCATTTCAGAATCTTTAATTTTACATCCTGCATTAGGGCAACATAAACAATAAAAGGTTACCTTCTCCGCCAAGTTCTTTCATGGAAAACTCTTCCGCCATGATATTCGCTTGACGCCTTAGGTTGTCACCGAAGGGATGAGAACCTTTCGCTAACACGTAGTAGAAAACACAGCCCAAAGAAAATATATCTACGGCACAGGTCTAAAAAAATTCAAAATGTAAAATTTCAAATTTGGTTTAATTCGGACCAATAATATCTAAATAAATTTATGTTTCTTGAAAAAGTCGCAAGGGTCGATGCAATTTTTTTGTAATATGGTTTTCAGTAATTCAAGAGGGAACGGGACATGAGGGTACTGGACACGAGGGTACTGGACACGAGGGTACTGGACACGAAGGTACTGGGCTTAAAAAAATTGCGTTCGTCACAACCTCGCAGCAATATCGATGCATTATGCAAGAGGGACACGAGGGTACTGAAGAGCAAAAAAATAACCTTTCCGCATAAATCGGGATAAACTTATTGCATAACAATAGTTTGTTGTACTTAAATATCATAGTTTGTTTGACTGACTTATAAAATGTAGGATTTTAAAAATAAAATTTTTGAGAAGACATAAAACAAAAATAATAGTTTTATAACATTAAAACATTTTCGCGTAATTTGTCTACATTTTCTTGCATGTTTTTATATAATAACTAGCTTTAAAAATGCTGAGAATTTATGAGACGACTCTAAAGATAATAAACATTAAGGTTGTTGTTATGCTTTGATTGTGCTGTCAAAAAATTTTTCTGGTTATTTTTCGTGGAGTGTAGAAAAAATGAATTAATAATTTTGCTATTAATAACCTTTCAAAAACATTTTAGTAAAATAGTTTCTGAAAAACAATTGCTTGCCTTTTTTAACAGTAAATTATTCGTATTTTTTAAAAGTACAATATTTTTGAAATATTATTATAAAGTTTAACTTAATTTTTGGGTTTTGCTTAGGCTTAGGGAAATAAAGTTTACCGTGCAATGAGTTTCGTAGACCCCCAAAGATCTGTTGTTTGAATATTTTACGCACGACTCTATACTTAGATTGAAATGCATAAAATATCATACATGAAAAATCTTACAATTGTATGTTTTTTATTAAAAGCACATTTTGTTTGTCTTGTCTTAAATGATCAACATGTGTTCAGATGAATTCCTTAAGCTAGAGTGAATTAAAAAAAGCAAGAAGTTATTTTTTGACAGAATTTTATTTTAAAATTTTTAAAAAAATTTTAAAATTTTGAAATTTTATTATTTTTCGATGAAAATAGTCTAAAAAAATGACAGCAAAAAACTGCGAATCGCTTTGTATTTTCGTACGAGTAAATCCTTTAGAAAAAACAGTAATTAAATAACTTTTTGGCGTTCTCATTCCACTCGAGATTGTTTAATATTAATTCTATGGTTTTTTTAAAGGCAGGGTTTCGAAGCTCCAGAGATTCGGAAATAGCTTCAAACATTATCATTGTTTTTATTAAAAAGAGATGGTATAAAAGAGATGGTATAAACTTCCTTTAAAACGCAGCAAACCTAGAAGTTTTCGATATCCACGCTATATTCTTGCTCTAAAAAGGCAAAAAAAATTTTGGCATAGAGAATCCAAAAAAAACCATCGGTTCAAAAAAAACTGGATAGATTGCGATAAAAAATATTCCACTGCCCTAAAAGTTTTTCATGACAACCTTGAAAATGAAGCCATTAATAGTGGTGATAGTTCAAAATTTTTTCGTTTCGCTAACAAAAAACTTGGGTCAAAAACAAATGATATTGGTGCTATTAAAAACGATGATGGATTGTTAGTAACTGAAAATCTCGATAAATGTAAAATTTTTAATGAATATTTTGCAAGCGTTTTTACCCAGGAAAATCATAATACTCCAGTATTTCCAAAAAGAGTGGCTGATAATGAAGGAATATTTTCTATTTGTTTTCCTGTAAAAACGGTTGAAAATAAACTAAAAAAACTGCCAAATAAAACATCCAACACTCCTGACGCTTTGGATCCTATATATTTAAAAAATATTGCTAGTTGTATAGCCTGTCCTCTGGCTAGAATTTTTGAATTATCTATGCTTTCTGGAACTGTTCCCTTGGTTTGGAAAGATGCTTTTGTTTTACCAATTTTTAAAAAAGGGGCAACCAGTCTACGAGAAAATTACCGACCCATATCCCTTACGTGTATACCATGTAAAGTAATGGAGAGTATCATTGTAGACGAATTGCTAAATTATTTAAAAAAGAAAAAATTGCTACACTCTGAACAGTTTGGGTTCTTAAAACGAAAATCTGTAGGCATGCAACTTTTCTCTACACTGTCTGACTGGGTTAAAGCCATAGAAGATAAAAAAGCTGTAGACGTAATGTATATAGATTTTTCTAAGGCGTTTGACTCAGTCAGTCACACCAAATTATTAGTAAAATTAAAAGCATACGGTATTGATTACAAGCTTTTCAGTTGGATTACTAGTTTTTTAACAAACAGAAGGCAAAAAGTAATTCTAAACAATGACTCAGTCGATAATATAAACAATTATGTGTCTTCTGACTATATTTATGTATCAAGTGGTGTACCCCAGGGCAGTGTTCTGGGGCCACTGCTTTTTCTCCTTTATATCAATGATTTGCCAGACTGCCTCGACTCTAACACTTTTGTGAAACTTTTCGCAGATGACGCTAAATTCTATTCTATTCTTGACAAAACTAAATCTCAAAATTATTTTCAAAAAAATCTTGATAATTTTTGCTCATGGGCTCACAGTTGGCAATTAAAAATTGCTATAAAGAAATGTAATGTTCTCCATCTTGGTTCCAAAAATCCACAACACGTCTATTATTTAAATTATAACAAAATTGAAAGTAAAAATCTTATTCGTGATTTGGGTATTTTAATATCATCAAATTTAAAATTCTCAAGCCACTGTGCTTCTATTTCTGCTAAAGCTAAAAATAGAATCGCTATTTTATTTAGGGCTTTTCGTTCAAAAAATCCAAATATTTTGACCAAAGCCTATACGAGCTTTGTGCGCCCTTTGCTGGAATTTGAAACTTATGTTTGGAATCCAAATTATTTAAAAGATAAGGAATGCATAGAAAAAGTTCAGCGAACGTTTACCCGGCGATTGTATTCAAGATGTAACTTTCCTTATGCTTGTTATACCGATAGGTTAAAAAATTTAGGACTTGATAAACTTAAACACGCAGAACGCGCAACGATCTTGTTTTTTGCTATAAACTAATAAATAACCTTACTGAATTGCCAGCTGATAAGTTTTTACTAATTAATCAAAATTTTAAAACTCGATCCAATGGCCTTAAACTAAAAGGAAGTCATTTTCGATTAGATATATCAAAATTTTTCTTTACAAATCGCATTTTTTCGTTGTGGAACAACCTTCCACGTGATGTTGTTTTTTCAAAATCATTAAGCATTTTTTGTCGAAAGCTTTTAACTGTAAGCTTCTAATAAAAATTTTCGCAAATAAAAAATTTCTAAATTTTTTTTAAATAACAAGTACAAACATATAATTTATCAAATTTTTACCTTTTTTTTAAATAAAAAAATGTGTTTCACTAGCTATTTTATTTAGTTTAATATATAAATTTTTTTGTTTTTATAAATTGTATTATGCCTTAAAATAGCTTTTCCTACTGTTTTATGATAGTTTTGTTTTGTTTGTGTTTACAGATTTCTTGTGTCTAGTTTTTCTAGCATATAACTTAAATGTTTCTATCTTTCTTTACTGTTCAGTCTACGTTCAGAATGTATTTTTTTTATGTATTTTTAGTATTTTTCATATTTGATTTTTTTATGTTTGTGATAATTATTTGATGTTTTGTTGTCATGTAAGTATGTTACTTTTTGTGACCTTTGCAACATAAAATTCTTTTATTCTTTTTCTTTTATGATGTTTTTTAAACTATTTACTTAGTTTTTTATTATTAACTTGTATTATATTTAAGCAAGAAAAAATGTTATTTATAATTAAAAACCAAGCGATTTTATGTAACGTTTAATTGTCTACACGGTTCAAACGATTAAAATTTAATTCAGCTCAGCTCAGCTCATTTAGTCTAAAAAATTTACATATTTGGGACAAACGTATTTTTTCTTAGCTCAGTACCCTCGTGTCCAGTACCCTTGTGTCCAGTACCCTCGTGTCCTAGAATCATTCAAGAATACCCCAGACCCCCCTAAAATTTGAGAGTTTTAGTACAACAAACACAAAATGCATAAAAATGTCTGGAAGATGTCAACGAAAATTTTGGACCGCCAGAGATAGCTTCCCTAGGAATGTTTAAAATATATTATAATGCTTTTGTTGATATTACAATTATATCTTACCACGCTGCCTTCAGACGCTAGAACTTCAGGGGCAATCCAGCCGTCTGTACCAGCCAGACCAGATCTAAATAATATTTAACTAACATTTAAACAGTAACGAAATAAATATATATATATATATATAATAAATAATCTTTTCCCTTTTAAAAAAATTTCAACAGCAAATATCTTTAATTTTGAAAATAAACCTTTTTCAATAATTTGCCGAGGAACTAAGAGGGGAGTTGAGGCAAGGTAATTATTACCATAGGTGGGTAGCTTCCCGGAGGCGGTTTCAAGTTTTATTTTAGGAGGAACCCTTTAGGCCACCGGTTAGTAATGCCCTTTAAAACTAATGCAGAAACCTGTCCCATTAATTAACAAAGCTGAAATTTCAGGGAATACAAAATAATAGGTAAGTTAATTCGGAATAGAAAAGGAGTTTAAACATAATATTGTGGAAATTAGAATTCGAGAACGTTTACCGCATTTTTTCTGTAGTGCATTTTATTGGTCGATTATTAAGACAGATAGGTAAAAGCCATTATTGCATTTTTCAGAATTCAGAATTTTTATTGACTTAAACCTTTAAATATATGATTGGACATGGTCAAAATATTAAGCCATTTTAAAGATATGTTAAAAAATTGGAAGTGAAAAAAAGATTAGATCAACCCTTTTTCTCCTGACTAAGAAGCTGAATTAAAACTTTATTTTAAAATTTTGGGGTTTACCGTTTACCATACATGATAAAACAAGGGCAAATTGATTCAAAGTGGTGGTGGGAGAAGGGGGGGGGTAAAACTTAACATCTACAGAACGCATTATTTTACAAAATATGGTGTTTTTTTTTGGTGCATTCCACCCATATCGTTAAAATGGTAAAACACGGTGATTTCAGATCAAACTGAACTTTTTGCGCTTTTTATTATGTAAAAGACTCATTTTAACCTCAAAACAATTATTCGAAGGCAGTAAAAACTAATTTTTAAGGCATTATTTTCTTTATTTTAAAAAAATTGGAGGTTACATTTTTTCCCTTCTTCTTGATGGGGGGATTAAAACCTCTTTCCCAGAATTTGGTGAGGTTAATCCTCTGTGTGGTACCATTTATCGTTGACCCTAGTGCTTAATACAGACACAAAATTCAAACCGCCACTCAAAAAATTTAAAATCTCGGAAACATTATCTTCTAAATGTTTGTTCTAATGGGAGAACCCTAAAAATGTCGTTTTTTCGGTCCGAAAAAAAGGGGTACGATTATTTAAAATCTTTGTTGCATTATGCGAAAGTAATAAATTAAACAAAAAAAACCTACCGCTTGCTAACCGAGTTGCGTCCGAAAGAGAGGCGCTTGCAGAGCCCGAAATCCGAAATAAGAGCGCGAATTTCTCCTTGGTGATTTCGCTGGGACAATAGCACGTTTTGAGGCTTTATATCACGGTGAACTAAACATTTCACTAAGCATAGCAGGATTTAACGTTAATGGTGAGCTAACATTTTTATTTGATTGTATAATAAAGTTTTGAGGTTTGATATCACGGTGAACTAATTGCAGGTTGAGTTGATGTTGAATTAAGTTGATTATGAACTAACATAAGGAATCGTTTTGAGGCTTAGCATCGCGATGAAATGAAAGAATATTACACATTATTATTTGCTATTATTAGTCCCTGTATTATTATTTGCTGACAAGTCTGTCGCAGTTCTGCCGCTCCTAATGAAGATTATGGATCTAAAGGTTAAATGAAACAACTTCCTAGCAGCCAAAGGAACAGCAAAAAAGACACATTTGAAGCAAGAATCTGTGCCACAACAGCAAACAGAAAAAAAAATGTCACAATATCACCTAAGGACGGCAAACAGAAAAGGAAACTGTAGGAAGGGTTGGTATGGAATGTCGACAGCCAGCGATTTTTAATCCCGACCCAAGGGCGATTAGATTGATGTGGATTTAAAAAAAGGTTTTGAAGAGGTGGTTCTGTATTTAATTGACATTAAATTTTATTAACACAAATAAGAACGTTATTTTAATTTTGATATAAATAATTTACAAAAGCTGTTTTTTACTGTATAATTATTTTTATGACGGTAAATTTTAGACCTAAAATAATATTAAAAAATCAGCTGGGAAAGAGAGGGAGCTCATTTGCGAAGTCTGGAAAAAATGGGGGGGAGGTGCGCAGATCATAGTGAATATCTTGAGTGAAGGTGAAGTTTTAGAAGTTTTTTCTGTGGTGATGAACGTGTTGAGTTGTTACTTGCTACAAATTCAAAAAAAAAAACATTTCGCAAAGTCGTTTGATACCAATTTTGAGCGAATGTAAGTGCATTAGGCCGTTGGTCGCTTGTTCCAAAATGGTTTTCTCGGACAGAGGACACTGATCTCGAACTTCCGGCGAATCCACAAAGTCCTGAAGGGTCGCCCAGCACAGTTCCAGCGCCATATACCGAAACTGACTGTCAGCTTCCTAAATATATTATTAATAAGTAAAATAATAATAATAATAATATTAACTAATTAAAAATTAATAATCATTTGAAGCAAAAGCCATTTATTGAAAAAAATTTGGAAAGTCATAATAATAATAGTTTTGGATTTTTTGAAAATTAATTTTTAGGTAAACTTTAACGAAGGCCATAGAACTTTAAAAACAATAGAAGATCCGGAAGTCATTTCAGTAAAAATAGGTCTATATTTTTTACAAAAATCTTTTTCATTTTTTTGTACTAAAATGGTTTAAAAGCATTGGAATAGGCTAAAAACTGCAAAAAAATTGGCGATGATGGAGTCATAATAAATCAAAAATGGCGTCATAATTTTTGAGTACTTTTTTTCATTTTTTGCACGGGGGGCATTAAAACAAGGGGTACAAATCCTCCAATAAAGCAGGGGGAGGACATTTCCAGACAGTTCACAGGTCTGGTAAACTTACCATGCAGTAGTACCGGATGACATTGGGATGGGCGTCGCTCTCCCGCAGCAAGTCTACCTCCCTGTTTACTAAGTTCATGAAGTCGGAGACCACCCTCTTCACAGCAACGTCACGCCCGTCGAATCGACCCCTAAAAACACAAAAATAATTTCGATATGCTCAACTAACAAATATAAAAACAATTTTAAAACGATTTTCATTTAAAATACAAAAATATTTTTTGTAGAAATACTTGTAAACGACGGTCCCTTCGCAACCGCGGCCCAGTATCTCCTGGGGGTTGTAGAGTATTTTTCCGGCAAACAGCCAACCCTCAGGCACTTCCTCTTCATTTTTGGAAAACCAGGACGACAAACCGCGTCTTCGATTTGATGTTTGCATCGATCGTTCTGAGGGAATATTTCTC
>JASAMX010035283.1:0-15451 GCA_030248175.1 Microlaimidae sp. YZB2_3 | reverse complement strand
AAAAATCAAGAAAAAGTATTATTTGGTTCATTCTTTTGTAGATTTCACCGCAAACGTTTGTTTAGAATGTTATATTTCTGTAGTGATTTTTTGATATCATGCTATTATATTTCGGTACTCTCTGATATCATGCTCCGGGATTGCGGGTATTCGCAGCACAAGAGGCTTTGAAAATCCACCTCTTGATATAGCGGCGTAGCCAGAATTATGGAAAGGGAGGGTTGCACTTGCATACTATACAAATTTTTCTAAAGGTGGGGGGAGAGGGAATGTACACGGAGCGAAACGCCAGAAAATTTTAAAAAATTGATCTTACTCAATCCCCAAATTTTTATATCGCCGGTCCAGACAAGGAGGGCAAGCTACCCCCTTCCTCTTGTTCCCTAGCCACGCCCTTGCCTATGCTTTTTCCCCCGGGGTTAAACGGGGGGGGGGGACAATTCCAAAATGGGGGAGAGGCACGGGGCGCAACTTTTTTGAAACGGCGGGGGCAATAAAACGGGGGGCAGGCAGAGGGAAAGAAAAAGAGAAAAAGGAGAAAAAAAGAAGGGAAAAGGGAAAAAAGGGACAAAAAAAGCGGAAAGGAAGGGAAAAATAGGTTCTAAAATGGCTGCAAAAATACATTGAAATAGGCTAAAAACTGCAAAAATTCGCGACTATGGCGTCATCATAGGTCAAAAATGGAGGCATATTTTTAGGGTACTTTTTCATTTTTTGGCGGGGGGGGGGGCCAATAAAACGGGGGGGGGGCAATTTCAGACCGTGCACAGGTCTGCTTTTTAACTAAAAAATGTTAAGTTTACAAAACAAATTGTCAAAAATATACATTTATATCAGTTTTTAATTAGTCAGAAAAATATGATAAAAATAAGCTGCAAGGTTCCGAGAACTAGTTATGTGTCGCGGTACGAAGCTTGGCTTAATCAAATAATTAAGTTAAGAAGCGTGGTATTCGAAGGTGTAAATAACGCAACTGGGAAGAGAACTTGCTAAAATTGTTACCTATTTCTGTCCGGTTTAATTGGCAAAAGCTCCGGAGCGTGATATTGAATGGTGGAAACAACACAACTGCTCAAAAAAAAAATTATTTGCTAAAGTCATTTTTATTTTATAGGAAGTATTATACGGGTATTGAATGGTGGAAACAACACAACTGCTCAAAAAAATTATTTGCTAAAGTCATTTTAATTTATAGAGAGTATTATACGGGTATTGAATGGTGGAAACAAAACAACTGCTCAAAAAAAATTATTTGCTAAAGTCATTTTTATTTTATAGGAAGTATTATACGGGCGTTTCGGCGGCTGGAGGAGCTGATGCGAGAGATGATCAACGCGGCCAAAGCCATCGGTAATTCGGAATTGGAGGAGAAATTCCAGACGGCTATCGAGCGAATGAAAAGGGACATCGTCTTCGCCGCCAGCCTCTACCTCTGATTTTCACAAAACAAAAGCGGAAATGCGTTCGCAAACGCTACGGTAACTCTAACTAACCAACTAGCCGCCAGCCTCTACCTCTGATTTTCACGAAACAAAAGCGGAAATGCGTTCGCAAACGCTACGGTAACTCTAACTAACCAACTAGCCGTCAGTCTTTACCTGTGACTTTCGCAAAACAAAAGCGGAAATGCATTCGCAAACGCTACGGTAACTCTAACTAACCAACTAGCCGTCAGTCTGTACCTCTGATTTTCGCAAAACAAAAGCGGAAATGCGTTCGCAAACGCTCTGGTAACTGACGAACTAATATAATAGTAAAAAAGGACGTGGCAGTTTTGCCGGAAGGTTTTTATGACAAATTGATCAATTTTACAAAATGACGGGCGTGTTAAGACTGTAACGATAGGAATTGGGTTTTGGTGGAATAGCCTTCGCCGTCCACTCAGCACCAGCAGTCTGGTAACTAACGGGTTTTCAAATCTGTATTGATATGTTAGCAAGATCGTTGGATCCGCAGTTAGGGCAAGCGCAAAACCCGCACGTATTTCGACTGCCGTTGGTGGATACGCTTTTTTTTTCGTAGTCGAAGAAAATACGCAAACGCAAGGAAGTGGATGTGAAACAAACCGGTTTTGAAATAGACATGCGTTTGTGAAAACGGTGGATTGGAAGCGGAATTTAAACGCTGAAAACTTGGCCAGCAAAGCTTCTTCTAATTAAAAGGAGGTATTAAAAACGATTTAGAAATAACTGGGACTAATTGCTGCGATGTATTATTAGTGTTTGAAAGAAAAAAAACGTGACTCATTAATTTAGGCGGTTCGTTATAGGTATATTTTATGATATTTTAACTTGATTCGCAGCTAGACAACTTATTCAATTCATCCTAGGCTTTTAAAAAAAGTGATAAAAAAATTACTATTAACAAGTTTTAAATTGCAGATCTCGCGAATAAATTATTAATAAAATATTTAATTTTTTGCGAAGGTTTCTCATAACTAAAGTTTCTCATATGTAAATTTTTTTGGTTAACCAGAAAAATAATATTTTGTGATGCTTAATTAAATACAAACAGACCACTAAAATTTTACAAGTAGATGTTCTTATTTGTATATAGTATTTCCAGTTTCAAAAATAATACAAACAATGCATTTAATTTGATAGGAATTTTGTTTCGTGGTTGTTGTTGTTGTGGTTGTACAACCTTGAACTTATCTTCCATATGCAGATTATGCAAAGGGCAGGCGCTAAGACAAGCCAGGAGGGGCGAGTGTTCCCGCCCACCCAATATTGTTATCCTAAGTAGGTCCATACATCCCCTTCTCAAATTTGGGAGTGCACCTTTGATCAAAATATAGCCATAGCATGTTAAAAAGCTGCGAAAATTTGGTATATTCAATTTATGGTTATTTTAGTTGAAGTTTTCGATATGTTTTAAAAATAAAATTGTATTGTTACATTGTATTATTGTAAAATTGTATTATTTATTGTTTTAAAAACCTAACAACATTTTTTCACCTTGCAATATTTTACGATATTTTTATATTTAATAAGTGATCTTTCTGGAGCTCAAGAGCGAAGCGTTGTTTTTCGAAGTATTCCCAACAACCCAATCTTCGGATCTTAACGCTATTCATGTACTAATTTCATCAATAATTAATATAGAGTAAGTTAAATCCTAGATATAGACTAAATAAATATAGTGGCTAAATATAGTGGCTACACTAATATATAGTGGCTATTTTTTAAAAAAATAGCCTAAAAAAAATAGTTTATCTATGAAGTTAAAAAATAGTTTATCTATGACGCCATCATTACAGCTCAAGCGATAAAAAACACTGGTCTCTGAAGAAGCAAAACTTTTTTATTAGTAGAGATAAGAGAGGCTGCTTAGTATGCTGTTAGAACATACTTTTCCGAGTTTTTCTTGAAAATTTAAAAGAAATCGGCCCTCTGAATTTTTTATGTCTCGAATGACAGCGAATTTCTCGATTTTCGCAAATTATTTTACACGGAAATGTTTGTTAAAATGCTTCGCACGCTTACCACTCGACGTATCTACTATTATGTTCAAATATATATTTTTATTCCATTCCTAGAGGCACCTTGCACTGGAACTCGGTTTATACATGAAGTATGCAATATACATAAGCGTCACCATAATGGATAATTACCGTATCTCCTACTTATCTTTCGTAGTATGCAGATCAAGCGATCAAAAACGCGCGAAATTTCCATCGGTTGATTTACATATTACAAAAGATAAGTAGGAGATACGGTAATTATCCATTATGGTGACACTTATGTATATTGCATACTTCATGTATAAACCGAGTTACAGTGCAAGGTGCCTAGACAAAAAAAATTTCCGGTATTTACTTACCCCACAGACAAGTAAAAAAAATTATTTTTTGAACAATACCAACGAACGACAATTTTATAGCATTCACAACGCAGTGAATTTTGTTCTCTTTTCGCCCGGCCTCAAAAAATTTAAACATTGTTTACCTTCTTCGTCGCAATACCGCTCCGAGCAAAATGCACATTCTTCAAAAAAAAAAAAAAATCCAGCGCCAACTTTCGAATTCAATTTATTGCCTATGTTCACATTTTTACAAAATTACATATTTATAACTGGATTAATACAAATCTAATTAAATTTGTATTTTCCATTTGATTTTTACAGGACATATTTCGCAGTTAAATTAAAAAAATTTATTTTAAAGCAAGAATACATAAAATAAATTTATAAAAGAAAACAAGAATGAGAAATGAAGAACGAATTATACGGGGTATGTATGGATCCAACCAAAATGCATACGTATGCATATTTTTGTATGCTTACGTTTGCATATGTTATGCATACGTATGCATAAATTCATATGCATATGTATGCATATTTTTTTTAGTTATATGCATACGTATGCATATTTTTCTATGCTTACGTTTACAAAATGCTATGCATTCGTTTCGTGTGCGTAAATTCATATGCATAAGTATCCATACTTTTTTTAGTTATCTTATGTATACATATGCATATTAGTAATGTTCCTACCCTCCAGTATCATGCTCCGAAGCTCCGGCCATTTAAAGCGGAAGGGGCTCCAGAGTAGTGTTGTAAAAAGTTACTTTTACTTAAAGTAATTTCAATGGGTAGATTCTCCACGAGCTTGTTGTAAAGTGAATGGCAGAAGATAATTTTTGAGCCGCTAACACGCTAAAACCATTTATTTTGAGTAAAAAAGTTATTAAAATGACAATTTATACATAATATAAGCAAAAAACTTTAGAACGGAGCTCTAAAGCTCCAAAAACCGGTGTTTTGCTCCGTTTCAAAATTACTTTTATTATATATACTTTTACTCTTACTTTTACTTAAAAAAAAAATAGGTCTTACTTTTACTTAAATAAAATTTTGACCATTACTTTTACTTTACTTAAATCAAAAAATCACAAATTACTCTTACTTTACTTTAATTAAAATTAGGAATATGCATATGCAAAAAAAAATTGGAGTATACGTATGCATTTTATCGCAAAGTAAATGCATACGTATACTTTTTTTTGTAATTTTTATGCATACGCGTGCATAAATTTTAGAAGCAAAAAAATGCATATATATGCATAAAAGTTGATAAAAAGCTGCATGTAAGTAAAAAAAAGTATGCATATGAATTTATGCAAACGTATGCATAACATATGCATGCATACGTATACATAACACATGGATACGTATACATAACACATGCATACGTATGCATAACATATGCATACGTATGCATAACGTATTCATACGTATGCATAACGTATTCATACGTATATATATATAAATATACTATACGTATGCATTAAGGTTGGACCCACACATATTTCGTATAATTTGTTTTTCATTTCCCATTGTTCTTTTCTTTAATAATGAGTTTTTGATTTATTACGTTGTAATAAATCACATAGATAACGACAAGTAAACCAATCGCCGTTGTATTTTACCACCAAAGATTTATTTACATTGTGTGTGATGTGTTTCGTAATATTGTCCATATAATGTTTTGGTAAACATTTTGTTAATTCCAAAAAAGTGTTTAATTTATTTTTTCGAAATGATAATTTGAAATAACTTTGAATGTCTTAAATGACGCTTAATTATTGATATTGCGCTAGAACCCCAAATTTATAATTAATTTCGGTCCATAAATAAACATCTTCTGATTTTAAAAACTGTCCAATAAGTTTATTCCCAATTATTTTAAATAACTTAAATATTCACTGGAATTAGCGGTGGTGTTTATAAAACTTTCGTACCTAGTGATCGACCGGGGCAGAATTTTTGCTGATGCCGGGGCCGGGGTAGAAAAATTCGGATTTGCCGGGGCCGGGGTAGAAAAATTTTCCGGGGCCGGGGCAGGCGAAAAATTTAGCAGAATTTGTAATTTTGGTCATTTTTTTTCAAATAAAAATCAAAATTTTTATTGTTAATTATTTGGTTTATGTAATGAATAGTCACATTTCAGAATTTAAGCACTTTGTGAGTAAAAAAAACTTTTTTTATTACACAAAAGTTTTTTTTTTTCTAAGCAGAACAAAATTTTTATTTTCATATTTCAATTTTTTTAAACCTAAATTATTATTTTATTTACATAATATATGTACATTTTCACATAATTATTAGCAGTATATTCTTGTTTAAAGCAATATTATACTTAATCGCAAACCATATATATTACTTTTCAAAAACGTTTAACAAATAGAACAAACCATTTATGTTAGTTTTAAAGAATGCCTTACAAATAGAGGAGGAGTTAAAGTACTTATAAGGAGTATGTTTTGATCAGTAAAGCAAAACGTGGTAAAGAAACCAAAATCAAAACTGGGTACAAATAACGAAAATATTTCACAATAACAAAATCTCTTCATATTAAAATATTTTTAATTAAATATGTTGGTACCTAATTAGCGAAATTTAACCGTAAAAGTTAAGAATACTAGTCTTGAATGTTATTTTAAAGAAGAACTTTTACTCGAATTTCATTTACACACCACTATTCAACATTTTTTAGTTTAAAAATATAAAAAGGATTTAAATAGCACCTTTTTATTTTATTAAATCTTTCTGATAAGAGAATACTCCTTTAAGTACTTTTATTCTCAATTCTTTGTAAGCATTTTTAAAACTAACATAAATCGGTTGTTCTATTTGTTAAAGCGTTTTTGAAAAGTAATATAATGGTTTGCGATTAAGTATAATATTGCTTTAAACAAGAATATACTGCTAATAATTATGTGAAAATGTACATATATAGTGTAAATAAAATAATAATTTAGGTTTAAAAAAATTGAAATATGAAAATAAAAATTTTGTTCTGCTTAGAAAAAAACTTTTGTGTAATAAAAAAAAGTTTTTTTTACTCACAAAGTGCTTAAATTCTAAAATGTGACTATTCATTACATAAACCAAATAATTAACAGCAAAAATTTCGATTTTTACTTGAAAAAAAATTGACCAAAATTTTAAATTCTGCTAAATTTTTCGCCTGCCCCTGCCCCGGGGGAAAATTTTTCTACCCCGGCCCCGGCAAATCCAAATTTTCTACCCCGGCCCCGGCATCAGCAAAAATTCTGCCCCGGTTGATCACTAGGTACGAAAGTTTTATAAACACCACCGCTAATTCCAGTGAATATTTAAGTTATTTAAAATAATTGGGAATAAACTTATTGGACAGTTTTTAAAAATCAGAAGATGTTTATTTATGGACCGAAATTAATTATAAATTTGGGGTTCTAGGGCAATATCAAATAATTAAGCGTCATTTAAGACATTCAAAGTTATTTCGAATTATCATTTCGAAAAAAATAAATTAAACACTTTTTTGGAATTAACAAAATGTTTACCAAAACATTTATATGGACAATATTACGAAGCACATCACACACAATGTAAATAAATCTTTGGTGGTGAAATACAACGGCGATTGGTTTACTTGTCGTTATCTATGTGATTTATTACAACGTAATAAATCAAAAACTCATTATTAAAGAAAAGAACAATGGGAAATGAAAAACAAATTATACGAAATATGTGTGGGTCCAACCTTAATGCATACGTATAGTATATTTTTATATATATACGTATGAATACGTTATGCATACGTATGAATACGTTATGCATACGTATGAATACGTTATGCATACGTATGCATATGTTATGCATACGTATCCATGTGTTATGTATACGTATGCATGCATATGTTATGCATACGTTTGCATAAATTCATATGCATACTTTTTTTTACTTACATGCAGCTTTTTATCAACTTTTATGCATATATATGCATTTTTTTGCTTCTAAAATTTATGCACGCGTATGCATAAAAATTACAAAAAAAAGTATACGTATGCATTTACTTTGCGATAAAATGCATACGTATACTCCAATTTTTTTTTGCATATGCATATTCCTAATTTTAATTAAAGTAAAGTAAGAGTAATTTGTGATTTTTTGATTTAAGTAAAGTAAAAGTAATGGTCAAAATTTTATTTAAGTAAAAGTAAGACCTATGTTTTTAAGCAAAAGTAAGAGTAAAATTATAATAAAAGTGATTTTTAAATGAAGCAAAACACCGGTATTTTGGAGCTCTAGAGCTCCGTCCTAAAGTTTTTTGCTATATTTATGTATAAATTGTCATTTTAATAAGTTTTTTCTCAAAATAAATGGTTTTAGCGTGTTAGCGGCTCAAAAATTATCTTCTGCCATTCACTTTACAACAAGCTCGTAGAGAATCTACCCATTGAAATTACTTTAAGTAAAAGTAACTTTTTACAACACTACTCTGGAGCCCCTTCCGCTTTAAATGGCCGGAGCTTCGGAGCATGATACTGGAGGGTAGGAACATTACTAATATGCATATGTATACATAAGATAACTAAAAAAAGTATGGATACTTATGCATATGAATTTACGCACACGAAACGAATGCATAGCATTTTGTAAACGTAAGCATAGAAAAATATGCATACGTATGCATATAACTAAAAAAAATATGCATACATATGCATATGAATTTATGCATACGTATGCATAACATATGCAAACGTAAGCATACAAAAATATGCATACGTATGCATTTTGGTTGGATCCATACATACCCCGTATAATTCGTTCTTCATTTCTCATTCTTGTTTTCTTTTATAAATTTATTTTATGTATTCTTGCTTTAAAATAAATTTTTTTAATTTAACTGCGAAATATGTCCTGTAAAAATCAAATGGAAAATACAAATTTAATTAGATTTGTATTAATCCAGTTATAAATATGTAATTTTGTAAAAATGTGAACATAGGCAATAAATTGAATTCGAAAGTTGGCGCTGGATTTTTTTTTTTTTTTTTGAAGAATGTGCATTTTGCTCGGAGCGGTATTGCGACGAAGAAGGTAAACAATGTTTAAATTTTTTGAGGCCGGGCGAAAAGAGAACAAAATTCACTGCGTTGTGAATGCTATAAAATTGTCGTTCGTTGGTATTGTTCAAAAAATAATTTTTTTTACTTGTCTGTGGGGTAAGTAAATACCGGAAATTTTTTTTGTCTAGGCACCTTGCACTGTAACTCGGTTTATACATGAAGTATGCAATATACATAAGTGTCACCATAATGGATAATTACCGTATCTCCTACTTATCTTTTGTAATATGCAAATCAACCGATAGAAATTTCGCGCGCTTTTGATCGCTTGATCTGCATACTACGAAAGATAAGTAGGAGATACGGTAATTATCCATTATGGTGACGCTTATGTATATTGCATACTTCATGTATAAACCGAGTTCCAGTGCAAGGTGCCTCTAGGAATGGAATAAAAATATATATTTGAACATAATAGTAGATACGTCGAGTGGTAAGCGTGCGAAGCATTTTAACAAACATTTCCGTGTAAAATAATTTGCGAAAATCGAGAAATTCGCTGTCATTCGAGACATAAAAAATTCAGAGGGCCGATTTCTTTTAAATTTTCAAGAAAAACTCGGAAAAGTATGTTCTAACAGCATACTAAGCAGCCTCTCTTATCTCTACTAATAAAAAAGTTTTGCTTCTTCAGAGACCAGTGTTTTTTATCGCTTGAGCTGTAATGATGGCGTCATAGATAAACTATTTTTTAACTTCATAGATAAACTATTTTTTTTAGGCTATTTTTTTAAAAAATAGCCACTATATATTAGTGTAGCCACTATATTTAGCCACTATATTTATTTAGTCTATATCTAGGATTTAACTTACTCTATATTAATTATTGATGAAATTAGTACATGAATAGCGTTAAGATCCGAAGATTGGGTTATTGGGAATACTTCGAAAAACAACGCTTCGCTCTTGAGCTCCAGAAAGATCACTTATTAAATATAAAAATATCGTAAAATATTGCAAGGTGAAAAAATGTTGTTAGGTTTTTAAAACAATAAATAATACAATTTTACAATAATACAATGTAACAATACAATTTTATTTTTAAAACATATCGAAAACTTCAACTAAAATAACCATAAATTGAATATACCAAATTTTCGCAGCTTTTTAACATGCTATGGCTATATTTTGATCAAAGGTGCACTCCCAAATTTGAGAAGGGGATGTATGGACCTACTTAGGATAACAATATTGGGTGGGCGGGAACACTCGCCCCTCCTGGCTTGTCTTAGCGCCTGCCCTTTGCATAATCTGCATAGGGAAGATAAGTTTCAGGTTATTCAACCACAACAACAACAACCACGAAACAAAATTCCTATCAAATTAAATGCATTGTTTGTATTATTTTTGAAACTGGAAATACTATATACAAATAAGAACATCTACTTGTAAAATTTTAGTGGTCTGTTTGTATTTAATTAAGCATCACAAAATATTATTTTTCTGGTTAACCAAAAAAATTTACATATGAGAAACTTTAGTTATGAGAAACCTTCGCAAAAAATTAAATATTTTATTAATAATTTTATTCGCGAGATCTGCAATTTAAAACTTGTTAATAGTAATTTTTTTATCACTTTTTTTAAAAGCCTAGGATGAATTGAATAAGTTGTCTAGCTGCGAATCAAGTTAAAATATCATAAAATATACCTATAACGAACCGCCTAAATTAATGAGTCACGTTTTTTTTCTTTCAAACACTAATAATACATCGCAGCAATTAGTCCCAGTTATTTCTAAATCGTTTTTAATACCTCCTTTTAATTAGAAGAAGCTTTGCTGGCCAAGTTTTCAGCGTTTAAATTCCGCTTCCAATCCACCGTTTTCACAAACGCATGTCTATTTCAAAACCGGTTTGTTTCACATCCACTTCCTTGCGTTTGCGTATTTTCTTCGACTACGAAAAAAAAAGCGTATCCACCAACGGCAGTCGAAATACGTGCGGGTTTTGCGCTTGCCCTAACTGCGGATCCAACGATCTTGCTAACATATCAATACAGATTTGAAAACCCGTTAGTTACCAGACTGCTGGTGCTGAGTGGACGGCGAAGGCTATTCCACCAAAACCCAATTCCTATCGTTACAGTCTTAACACGCCCGTCATTTTGTAAAATTGATCAATTTGTCATAAAAACCTTCCGGCAAAACTGCCACGTCCTTTTTTACTATTCCATTAGTTCGTCAGTTACCAGAGCGTTTGCGAACGCATTTCCGCTTTTGTTTTGCGAAAATCAGAGGTACAGACTGACGGCTAGTTGGTTAGTTAGAGTTACCGTAGCGTTTGCGAATGCATTTCCGCTTTTGTTTTGCGAAAGTCACAGGTAAAGACTGACGGCTAGTTGGTTAGTTAGAGTTACCGTAGCGTTTGCGAACGCATTTCCGCTTTTGTTTCGTGAAAATCAGAGGTAGAGGCTGGCGGCTAGTTGGTTAGTTAGAGTTACCGTAGCGTTTGCGAACGCATTTCCGCTTTTGTTTTGTGAAAATCAGAGGTAGAGGCTGGCGGCGAAGACGATGTCCCTTTTCATTCGCTCGATAGCCGTCTGGAATTTCTCCTCCAATTCCGAATTACCGATGGCTTTGGCCGCGTTGATCATCTCTCGCATCAGCTCCTCCAGCCGCCGAAACGCCCGTATAATACTTCCTATAAAATAAAAATGACTTTAGCAAATAATTTTTTTTGAGCAGTTGTTTTGTTTCCACCATTCAATACCCGTATAATACTCTCTATAAATTAAAATGACTTTAGCAAATAATTTTTTTGAGCAGTTGTGTTGTTTCCACCATTCAATACCCGTATAATACTTCCTATAAAATAAAAATGACTTTAGCAAATAATTTTTTTTTGAGCAGTTGTGTTGTTTCCACCATTCAATATCACGCTCCGGAGCTTTTGCCAATTAAACCGGACAGAAATAGGTAACAATTTTAGCAAGTTCTCTTCCCAGTTGCGTTATTTACACCTTCGAATACCACGCTTCTTAACTTAATTATTTGATTAAGCCAAGCTTCGTACCGCGACACATAACTAGTTCTCGGAACCTTGCAGCTTATTTTTATCATATTTTTCTGACTAATTAAAAACTGATATAAATGTATATTTTTGACAATTTGTTTTGTAAACTTAACATTTTTTAGTTAAAAAGCAGACCTGTGCACGGTCTGAAAATGCCCCCCCCGCCAAAAAATGAAAAAGTATCCTAAAAATATGACGCCATTTTTGACCTATGATGACGCCATCATCGCGAATTTTTGCAGTTTTTAGCCTATTTCAATGTATTTTAAGCCATTTTAGACCTATTTTTACCTTATTTCCGCTTTTTTTGTCCCTTTTTTCCCTTTTCCCTTCTTTTTTTCTCCTTTTTTTCTCTTTTTTTTTCTTTCCCCCCTGCTTGCCCCCCGTTTTATTGCCCCCCCCTCGTTTCAAAAAAGTTGCCCCCCCCGTGCCCCTACCATTTTGGAATTGTCCCCCCCCCCGTTTTAACCCCGGGGGGGGGGGGCAGTGCACATGTCTGAAAAAGCATAGGCAAGGGCGTGGCTAGGGAACAAGAGGAAGGGGGTAGCTTGCCCTCCTTGTTGGACCGGCGATATAAAAATTTGGGGATTGAGTAAGATCAATTTTTTAAAATTTTCTGGCGTTTCGCTCCGTGTACATTCCCTCTCCCCCCACCTTTAGAAAAATTTGTATAGTATGCAAGTGCAACCCTCCCTTTCCATAATTCTGGCTACGCCGCTATATCAAGAGGTGGATTTTCAAAGCCTCTTGTGCTGCGAATACCCGCAATCCCGGAGCATGATATCAGAGAGTACCGAAATATAATAGCATGATATCAAAAAATCACTACAGAAATATAACATTCTAAACAAACGTTTGCGGTGAAATCTACAAAGAATGAACCAAATAATACTTTTTCTTGATTTTTTGCGAAGTTTTATCAATTATAAATACAAATTCTACTGTATCTTACAAAATTTTCAATATCATTAATATCAACTAATTAATCGGCTATTTACTTTTCACATTTATGCAGATTATTATCCTTAACAATTTTGCCGTTTTTTATATTTATAAGAGTATTTACTTCTAAAAATGCGAGACTTTTCTTATATTTATACTTGTTCTTTGCCTTTGAAAATGTTGATTTTTTTCTTTACACTAATTGATATCTTTCAAAAATGTCACTGTTTTCATATTTTAGGAATTTTCGATTATTTACCTTCGTAAATTCTTGACTTTTCCGATATTTGTGCTGCACCAGTTATTACTTTTAAACATGTTCGACTTCTTCGAGATTTCACATTATTATGATTAAAACATATTCTGGTTATTTACCTGCGAAAATCATAAGAATTTTCCTATTTATAAAATTTATTTCCCTCCTAAAATCTCAAATTTTTTCCATATTTGTGCGGGTTATTTACCTTCAAATATGTCCGACATCTCGCATATTTCTGAGAAGGTTGCTCCGCTGCACCAGGCGTGTACGATCTCCATTATGTGCGGCTTGAAACTTTCCACATACATGTCTTCGTCTATAGGCAGTTTGGCCTCCGCCGTAATTTTTGCGATCCTCCTCGCAGTTGCCTGAATTGAGAGAAAATAACCCGGTCACACGTATTAAAATTTTTTAGTTGGACGAAATTTATATGTTATGCATCTTATTTAAAAAAATACATGAAAAACTATAAGCACAAATTGCAGACATATACGCGGTCTGGAAAGGCCCCCTTTTCCCGCCCGAAAATTAAAAAAAGTACATAAAAATTATAGCACCATTTTTGACCTATTACGTAACCATTTTCGCGAAATTTCTGCAGTTTTAACCCATTTTAATGCATTTTAAGCCAATTCAGACTTATTTTTACATTAATTAATTTTCCACGGGGAAATAAAAATCTATTAATTGCGACAGCAACAAAGGTTAAAACGTTTATATTTATCATAAGAGCTTTCGATCAATTCTTAGATCATCGTCGGTTAAAATATCTGAAAACATATAATATTAGTAATAGTAATTGAACGTTACAATAAGATACAAAAATATATAATAAAACCATAAAATAATAAAACCATAAATACTCTAATTACGACAGTTTTATTCCGTCATCCTCAAAGTTTGGTTTAATATTTGCGCTTTTAACCCGGTCCTTCAACTTATCTTCGTCTTATCAATCGTTTCATGAAGAAATTGTCTCCTTAAAATCTATTTTACGTAAAAACGGATACCCATTTAGTTTTATTGACTCTTGTGTTAGAAAATTTTTAACTAAAATATTTGGCTTGAAAGATTTAAAGGTTTTAACCGCAAATAAAATGTCAGTTCACATTGTTTTACCATATACAGGTTTTAATTCTATAAATATTTAAAATATACTAAAAAATATTTTATCATCATTTTCCTCAAGTTAATTTAAAAGTTGCATATAAAACCTCTAACTCTCTGGCTGGCTGTTTTCTTTTCAAGGATAAAATACCTCTTGGTCTGAAATCTAGTGTTGTATATCAATTTGTTTGTAGTGGTTGTAAAACCACATACTGTGGGTCTACTACCCGCCACCTAAACACTAGATTAGCAGAACATAATTGGTGTTTCATCTAAGACTGGAAAGAAAATAGCTCCAAAAGCATCAGCCATTTTTGATCATATTTTGGTTTGTAATCAGTTAAAAACTACACCTAACTTGTCTAGTTTTACCATTTTAGCGTCGGCTTCTAATGATTATTGTTTAAGGCTTAAAGAAAGTTTTTGTATTCGTAGGGATAAGCCTGTTTTAAATAAAAACATTCCTAGCGCTGAGTTATTTTGTTTTTAGGTTAAGTTTTAAACGTCTATATCTTACTAGTTCATGTTTTTGCACACGTATTGTAGTCATAAAAATGATTTTACATATATTTTTCTAATTTTATATATTTACTTATATTCATTTTATATTTAATTTATACATGTTACAGTTTCTAAAATTATCTACGTTTTTACTTTTTACCCTTTCTTTAGAGTATATAAGTAATATTTATAATATATTTATGTGATTTTGATGGTTTTATTATATATTTTTGTATCTTATTGTAACGTTCTATTACTATTACAAATATTATATGTTTTTCAGATATTTCAACCGACGATGATCTGAAAATAGATCGAACAAAAGCTCTTATGATAAATATAAACGTTTTAACATTTGTTGTTGTTGCAATTAATATATTTTTACATTAATTCGCTTTCTTATCCCTGTTTTTTCTTCTTCTTTTTAACCTTAATCCTCTTCGCTTGCCCCTTCCCCCTCCGTTTAAAAAATTGCCCCTTTGCGACCCCCTCGTTTTGGAAATGCATCCTACAATAAAACCTGGGAGCGTCAGTGCACAGGTTTGCAAATTGTATTAACACCTTCATCTGATTTCGCTTAGATAATCATCTAACCAGGGCTAGTAGGCTTTTAGATTTTAACACATATTGGCATCTTCTTCAAAACTAGACAAATAATCTCCAAAAATCTTAACCTAAGATCGAAAAACGCGGAAAATCTATAATATAATCTGAAAAACATTTGGCATCTTT
>JASAMX010035282.1:0-31162 GCA_030248175.1 Microlaimidae sp. YZB2_3 | reverse complement strand
TATATTGTTAATATTTATTTGAATTGCTTTTGAATTTCGGTTAAATATTGCTAATGATTCCGCTACTTAGAATATAAATTTGTCAAAGTGTGTGTCTCCACTATCCCACCCCCTCAAGTGGAGACAGGTTAAGCCTTGGTCACCTCAATCTCCTTATTGAATTGATAGGAAATAGCAGGGACAAACACACATCACATCTTATGTCTCCTATCTCCGTTTGGGGATAAAGAGATGGAGATAGTCGAGCCCAAGCTGCTGAACCGGCCTTAAAGCTTCATACCAGAATGACAAGTGACGAAACTACCAATAAGCGTTTACACCGCAGCAACAAGTGCATGACAGTGTGCTCAAACATATAACCTGGGATTTCTCTCATCGTCACTTTCCCAGTTACTCACTCTGATGTGAACTCCTCATCTTTCCCTTTAGCAATTTTAAGAAAAACCTTAAAATCAAACAAAACTTTGTCATGCAGTAAATTTTAGTTGAAAATCGTGTTTGTGTAGAGAATGCTTCTGAGTCTGCAGTGCCAGCATCCATAACAAAAATACTGACATTTCTATATTAAACCAAAAAATTTCTTGTAATTTCCCAAGAAAAGCGCAACCTGAATATAAAATTTAGCCGTTTTTGATTTTCGACAAATTTTCAACAAAGGAAATATCTCCTAAGTCTCAGGTTAGAACCAGTTCAACTGACTTTTGCAGTGCACTGCCACTTCGGGTCATGACTAGTCCAAACCGAGGTGCGTAACCAGGGGAGCGAGGAGGCAATGGCTTTTCCTAAATAAATCTTTGCCTGTGCCCAAATGAATATGGACCCAGGCAATGAAGGGATCTAGGGCGCTTCCTTCCCTCTTCCCCCCTTAAAAATCTGATAAGCAGATATTTTTTAGTTTTCAGAAAAAAAAATTTTGTTCAAACGATAAAATTTAAAACTTCTTGCCATAGTTACTTGGAAGCTAATAATTCAAAAAAATGAAATTTTTTAAGTTTTTGAATGCTTACTATAATATGAATCTGAATATTATTTTTCTCAAAGTTTCAAATGGGAATTTTGTAAAGTTTATTATAGTCTTAAACGTGCATTTTTTAAATAGTTGGAGGTGAAATAAATATTTTGTTGCTGTAGATATTTATTTTTTTAATAAAAATATTCTTGTTAGTTAAATATTTTGATGACTATTTACATTTTAGGTTAAGTCTGTAATATGCAATACAATGGCAACTTTAAAACTAAAATCTAACACTGAAAAATAGTATTTAAAAAGAGTAAACTTAAATATAGATGCAATAAACGTCAAAGAAGTCTGTAATGTTAATTTTTTTCACAGTAAACTTAACAGCATACAATATTGTAAGATTTACTTTAAAAAAGGGATAATGTTTTTACATTTAGATTTGATTGGTGTGTTTTTTTACAGTTTTTATTAAATATTGTACCTTGTTGTTACTGTTTTTGTAACTTGTGGAAGAAAAGATTTATTTTATTATTTTAAAAATTCAAGAAAATGTTTGTATTTTTTGGTTTGGAAAAAGCTAAGGCTAAAGTGCTTTAGTACTAAGCCTTTTTTGGGGCTTAGTACTAAAGCTAAGGCTAAACGTGTTTTTGGACCTTTAGTACTAAGAATTAAGGCGCGGCTAAAGTGAAATTTCCCGGCCGAATGCACACCCGTACCCTGAACCACTGGGGATATTTTGTTTTAAAAAAATTTTGTGGACTATTGAGGGCAAGGGTAAGATTTTTACAAAAAAAAACAAAATCGAAGAGCAAAAAGTTTGACGCTCACTATTAAAAAACCTTTTTAAAGTTTAGGATTATTTATAAATTTTCAATGCTAATTTTAATAGTGTGTTTATTCTCGGTTTATCATAATAACAAAATCACTTGTTGTAGAATGCCAAGAAGTCTGCGCTGCTCATTCGCAACGCTTTGCTTCAAAATTTGTTTCCCCAGATTTTACGAATTTTCCCGTGTTATCTATTTTTATCAATAATAAACAAAAAAGTAAGATACTATCAGTTTACAATGGATGTTATATCAAACAAAATTTAGTAAAGTCGCTTATTCATGCTTTTGATGATTCTTTTGGTTTTAATATTAACGTTCGATTTAGTTTTTAATCGGCCATAATTGGACCCAAAACATTTTTGATGATTGATATTTTTATTTTTCCAGATATTCATATCTCGTTGATCATATGTCTGGCTGGATTTTGGGCCAGACAAGATTAGGAAAAGCTATCGTATTTAAGCAAAAAAAATCACAATAAACTTTATTGCTAGTAATAAACAGATTTTAAGATTCGAAGTTAAAATATTAAATAAGCCAGTTTAAATTTTAAATAAAAAAATGAAGTTAGCTTATGTATTACCAATATTTTTTTGTGTTTTAGCAAAACTGTTTCTATTGGACGCATGTAGTAAGTTGATCACTTCAAGTTATTCCTTTTTACATCATACAAAAATTACTTTTGGCTGATTTCTGATTTCATATAACCAAAAATATAACATATAAAAAATATATTATAATAACGAGAAAACAATATGTAACTTTCTTTACATTTACTGCCCTAATTAAGGTCAGGATTTGAATTAAGGTAGAACACCACAGTTAGATTTTAAAAAAGATCTTTTCTAAATAATTTTTTCTAAAGTAATTTGACCTGCTGATTTAATTTTTGACATTTATTTTTCTTTAAAAATTTGTTATCGTCCACAATCATCAAAATGATACCAATAAAATACATGTCAAAAATATAATAGATTAATAAACTTCATTACCAAAAATATTCTATTTTTTTCATTTCCGATTTAGTGTATCTGGAATAATCATCACTTTTTTAATTAAAAAGCTAAAAATTTAAAAAAAAAATTTCGACGTTAAAAAGCTACCGCGGGAGACTCGATCCTACAGCTCCGAGGATACGAGTCCGACGCTCTAACCAATCGGCTATTGACCCACCTAATACATTTGTCGTAAAAGCTAGTTTTAAAGAAGCGGTTCAAAATGTAGTTTGTCAGCGTCAAATCAAAAAAAAAATTTAAATCAAAATTAAAAAATTTGATTAGCTCAGATTTAAATGAATGCTTGGAAATAGTTAGACGCAAATCCAATCAATACTTTGAATTGTATTTGATTAAAAAACTAATTCGGATTTTTTTATTTGCGTTTCTTTTAAAAACATCGATTTTTTTTAATTTTCATAAATTTTTGAATTACGTTTTGCTCCAAACCACATCTAAAAGTTGCCCTTTATTTTTCTTTAACTTTCTATAAAATTGCGGCAAAAACTGAGCTAATCAAATTTTTTAAATGGCAAAAAACTGTTTTTGATTTTTAAATTCATCGAACTGTATCTCAAAATAGAAGAACCTGCAAACAATGAAATTATTATCGTTAAATACATCGTAATCTAAGTTTTCGATCGCACTATACTTTTGTCAGACAAAAATTAATATCTAAGTTAATATCTAACTTTTAGTAAAACACGATAATCAAAACCCTCCCATTTGAAAGGAAACTGTTAAGTGTTAAAGACCTTCACAGAGTTATGACCTTATAGAATTACTTTTAACCAATTAAGGCTTTGGAAAAAATGAAGTCCTTTCATCCATTGGAGATCCAATTTTTTTCCCAAGCGGTAATTGGTTAAAAGCGATTCTAACAATTCCTCCCACAACCATTTCCACAGAGAACAACATATATCACGTGATCAGGAATACTATATGACATTTTAAGAGTCCCTAAAATCCTGACGTGAAATTGTCGTAAATCGTGATTGATGAATGTGAAGTTAAGGCCTAATGTTTAAGGAGAAGTTCACAATAAATTGAAAGTCAGTCAAGAGGTTTTTTTTTAAATTTGTTTTTGTTTATTTCGAATTTATACTTTTTTCGAAGTAAAACTTAATATTATTTAAATTAAAAACAATCTAATGCTAATCTTTTTTTGTAACGAATTACACTAAACTACTGTCGACTGTAAGATTGTTTTAAAAATCCTCATTTCTTTTTATTCGCGCTGGAGAAGAATTAGCTATCAGCTGGTTATACTAAATATTTTCGCACAAGAATATTTTTAACTGTTTTTTAACTGAATAAATCTGTTTGATTGTAAATAAATTTAAAAAGTCGATTTTTTAAACGTACTAGAAGTATTTTTATTCATTGTTTAGCTCATTTAATTCTGCTTTCTTAATTTTTTCTTTTTGAGTAAAATGTTTAAAACATATTTAGGTTATTTTCTGCTTTATTATCATATTTTTCTTTGTAACGAGCATTTTAATTAAAAAAGTGATGATTATTCCAGATACACTAAATCGGAAATGAAAAAAATAGAATATTTTTGGTAATGAAGTTTATTAATTTATTATATTTTTGACATGTATTTTATTGGTATCATTTTGATGATTGTGGACGATAACAAATTTTTAAAGAAAAATAAATGTCAAAAATTAAATCAGCAGGTCAAATTACTTTAGAAAAAATTATTTAGAAAAGATTTTCTTTAAAATCTAACTGTGGTGTTCTACCTTAATTCAAATCCTGACCTTAATTAGGGCAGTAAATGTAAAGAAAGTTACATATTGTTTTCTCGTTATTATAATATATTTTTTATATGTTATATTTTTGGTTATATGAAATCAGAAATCAGCCAAAAGTAATTTTTGTATGATGTAAAAAGGAATAACTTGAAGTGATCAACTTACTACATGCGTCCAATAGAAACAGTTTTGCTAAAACACAAAAAAATATTGGTAATACATAAGCTAACTTCATTTTTTTATTTAAAATTTAAACTGGCTTATTTAATATTTTAACTTCGAATCTTAAAATCTGTTTATTACTAGCAATAAAGTTTATTGTGATTTTTTTTGCTTAAATACGATAGCTTTTCCTAATCTTGTCTGGCCCAAAATCCAGCCAGACATATGATCAACGAGATATGAATATCTGGAAAAATAAAAATATCAATCATCAAAAATGTTTTGGGTCCAATTATGGCCGATTAAAAACTAAATCGAACGTTAATATTAAAACCAAAAGAATCATCAAAAGCATGAATAAGCGACTTTACTTAATTTTGTTTGATATAACATCCATTGTAAACTGATAGTATCTTACTTTTTTGTTTATTATTGATAAAAATAGATAACACGGGAAAATTCGTAAAATCTGGGGAAACAAATTTTGAAGCAAAGCGTTGCGAATGGGCAGCGCAGACTTCTTGGCATTCTACAACAAGTGATTTTGTTATTATGATAAACCGAGAATAAACACACTATTAAAATTAGCATTGAAAATTTACAAATAATCCTAAACTTAAAGGTTCGGTATACCGAGCGTCAAACTTTTTGTCTTCGATTTTGTTTTTTTTTTGTAAAAATCTTACCCTTGCCCTCAATAGTCCACAAAATTTTTTTAACAAAATATCCCCAGTGGTTCAGGGTACGGGTGTGCATTGCCGGGAAATTTCACTTTAGCCGCGCCTTAATTTTAGTACTAAAGGTCCAAAAACCGTTTAGCCTTAGCTTTAGTACTAAGCCCCAAAAAAGGCTTAGTACTAAAGCACTTTAGCCTTAGCTTTTTCCAAACCAAAAAATACGAACATTTTCTTAAATTTTAGAATAGAATAGAATAAAAATGTTTATTGCACAAGTTACAAACAGTAACAACAAGGTACAATATTTAATAAAAACTGTAAAAAAAACACACAATCAAATCTGAATGTAAACATTATCCCTTTTTTAAAGTAAATCTTAGTATTGTACTGTTAAGTTTACTCTAAAAAACTCAACATTACAGACTTCTTTGACGTTTATTGCATTATATTTTAGTTTGATCTTTTTAAATACTATTTTTAGTGTTAATTTCACAATTTTAAAGTTGCCATTGTACTGCATATTACAGTTTTAACCTTAAATGTAAATAGTCATCAAAATGTTTAACTAACAAGAATATTTTTCTGGAATGAATATCTACAGCAACAAAATATTTATTTTAACCAGCATTAAAAAAACTACGTTTAAGGCATAATAAACTTTACAAAATTCCCATTTGAAACTTTAAAAATGATATTAGATTAGTATTAAGCACTAAAAACTTAAAAAATTTAGTTTTTTTGGGTATTTTTATGCTTTTATGACGCATCAAGAAGTTTTTTAAATTTATATTTGAACAAAAATTTTTTCTCTCAAAACTAAAAAATCTGGCTTACTCGAATTTTCGGGGGGAAGGGGAAGGAAGGCCGCCCTTCATCCCTCCCCATTCCCTCGGTCCATATCATTTGGGCGCACAAGGGTTCATTTGGGGGAAGGGCATTGCCTCCCTGGCTCCCCCCCTGGTTACGCCCCTGGGTTGGCATGGCATGGCCCAAGTGGCAGTGATGCAAAAGTAGTTGACTCGGTTCTAACCTGAGCTTAGGAGATATTTGTTTGTCGAAAATTCGTCGAAATTCAAAAACGGCTAAATTTTATATTCAGGGTGCGCTTTTCGAAATTACAAGAAATTTTTTGGTTTAATATAGAAATGTCATATTTTTGTTATGGATGGGCATTGCAGATCGAAGCATTTTTTACACAAACGCATTTTTAATTAAAATTTATCATGACAAAGTTTTGTTTGATTTTAAGGTTTTGCTAAAATTGCTAAGGGAAAGATGGAGTTCACATCAGAGTGATAACTGAAAAGTGACGATGCAGGTTTACTGTCAACACTGTCACTTATTGCTGCGGTGTAAACGCTTATTCAGTCGTCACTTGTCACTCTGGTATGAAGCTTTAAGGCCGGTTCACACTGGGCTCACTATCTCCTATCTCTTATCCCCAAACGGAGATAGGAGACATGAGATAGTGTGTTTTGCTTACACTGCTATCTCCTATCTCAATTTGGAGATAGGAGATTGTGGAGTTGGCACAAAGTTCTAACTATCTCCACTTGGAGATAGGAGATAGTGAAAAACACGCGCTTTTTAGACAAATTTCCTGTAAGTAGCGAAATAATTAGCAATATTTAACCGAAATTAAAAGCAATTTCAAATAAATCGGGCAAAAATCCTTTTTTTAACAATAAAAAAATATTTATAAAAGTATACGATCAAAAACAATTTTTTTAGGACAAATCACATTAAACTAAATGCAAATTAAATGCTGTGTTTCGGTTTCAGCAAACATACAAAAAAGAAAAATTGATGTTTATTTTAATAAAATCAATAAATAGTTTATTTTAAAAATAAAAAAGTTTGTTTTAAGCAATAAGTTTAATTAATATTTTAAATTTTGTTTCAAAAAACTCTATTTTTTATTTTATTGGACGCAGCTCGAATACTACTAATTCATGCATTTATCTTTAACGCGACCTGCGCCAATTTTTTGCGTTTAAAACAGTTTGGAAGCATTAACATTGTAGTAATGCCTTTTAAAATTAAATGAAAATGACGAAAATCTTTCTTTAAAAATTGATAAAATATTGTAAAATTACTTCAAAATCGCGTTCGTATAAACCGAAAAAAGCATTCTAATAAATTTTGGCTTTAACCGATAGACTAGTGTTGTAAAAAGTTACTTTTACTTTTACTTAAGGTCTCTCCGGACAGTTTTCTTAAGTATGGAAAATCGCGATTTTTGGCATGAGATCTCGTAAAATACAGTAATATTTCCCTAAAAAATTTATATGAGTTTTAAAAAGGCAGAAATATCACGATTATAAAGTGAACATTCATTATATTATTGGAAGTAATTGAAATAATTGATATTAAAAATCAAATCGCAATGAAATTTTTTTAAAACCCTTAAAAATATTTACTGCTCACTATTTATTAAAAAAATACTTCCAATAGAGAGACACCGTTGCCCTTTTTCACGTACGTAAAAATTAAATTGAATATTGTTGTATTTATGGTTTAATATACAATTTTCCGTGAAAAATGGGGGTTAATTTTTTCAAAATTTCGGTGAAACTTCGATTTAATTTAATTTGGTAAAATTTAAAGCTCCAGATAGTATATTTCTATTGAAATTTATAATTTTTGGAAGGCCATAATATCTTTTGTATTTTTTAACGCATAAATAGTTCTGTCGTGCGTCGTGCGTTTTATCGATTTATTTCAGAGGGTTTGTTTATAAATCGCTTTTATTAAAATGTTATTATTAAAATGTTATTAAAATGTTGTTATTATTGTTATTAAATCGTTATTAAAATGACAATTTATAAATAAAATAAGCAAAAAACTTCAGTTGTGTTATTATTTCTTCATTACTTCAGTTATTACTACTAGTATTATTTATTATTACTAGTATTACTAGTATTATTTAGTATTATTTACTTCTAGTATTATTACTTGAGTTATTGTTATTAAAACGTTATTAAAATGACAATTTATACATAAAATAAGCAAAAAACTTCAGTTATGTTATTATTTAAATGTTATTAAAATGTTGTTATTATTGTTATTAAAACGTTATTAAAATGACAATTTAAACATAAAATAAGCAAAAAACTTCAGAACTGAGCTATGGAGCTCCAAAAACCGGTGATTTGCTCCGTTTCAAAAATACTTTTATTATACTTTTACTCTTACGTTTACTTAAAAAAATTGGTTTTACTTTTACTTTTACTTTATTTATATAAAATTTTGACCATTACTTTTACTTTACTTAAATTAAAAAATCACAAATTACTTTTGCTTTTACTTTACTTAAATTATAATTTTTCAAATTACTTTTACTTAAAATAATCTAAAATCAATACTTTTTACAACACTACCTTAGACATCAAACGAGCTCAAAATCCCTTACCTCCTGTATCCTCCATTTTGGTGTAAACTGGTCGCACTATTTCCTGTCTCCTCCTATTTCCTATCTCCATCTCCAATCTCCAATCTCCAATCTCCTATATCTCCTATCTCAAGTCCAGTGTGAACCAGGCTTTACTTTCCGTCTGTCCACGTTTAAGTTACTTAAGTTTTATCATTAAATTTGAAATTTAATTTTGTGTGTTTAAATTTTTATAACGTGTGTCCCAGCACACCGTCGGCGTCTGTTTACCGCGGTAGTACATGATTAGTAATCGCCATTTGACGAGTCGCATATCTGGATGACTCACTTTTTTAAAACTGACATTCGATCGATTTCAAATGGGTCGCTAGGCGCTGAAGAATTTTTTCAGCACCGTTTTAATTTAGCACATTTTAGTTTCAACTAAATGAGAATGTAAATTTATAAAAAAAAAAGATAATACAATTGCAAAAACTAGAAGAAGTACGCTTATAAAACTATAAGTAAGCAGTTCAAAAACTGGGATTTATTAAAAATTTCTCAACTCCTAAGTGATACCGATTGGTATTAAAGCTGGGCTAACATAAAAATTGTTTCGCTGGCTTTACAGTTGACGCTAAATCTTAAAGAGTGCTAGATTTACATTTGGCACTGCATGGAAGAAACGGGAGCTTTCTGCCAGTCGGAAGAGCCAAGAAGAATTTTAACTGGTTTAGTAAAAAAATACACTTGAGTCATCGCACAATAGGAAAACATTACGTATGAATTACATATGGTATATAAGACACCACATAAACATTTGAGTTTAGTCACATTGAATAATTTGTAGCCCGATTTTAATTTTCATATCAAGTATTTGCGACTAATTTGTTAAGATAATCTTATAGTTAAAAATTTTAAAGCTGATAGCCTTTATCTAGTTTTTGTCCATTGTGGCACAGGTTAACAGCGCATAGTTTAAATTAAAAAAAGCGACGCCTCCTTTAATTTGAGGTCAAAAATTATTCAAACCACGCGGTTTACTATTAATCATTCAGTTTGCTGATTTTTTTTATTTTTAAAATTTAAACAAGCTGAAAAGCGTAGCAATTGTTTAATTAAAGTGAATACAATTTTGCTTTCGCCTTTTTCTGTGATGATGATTTTCTGTGTATTACTTTTGGCTGGGGTATAAAATAAATAAATTTTTGCAACTTAACGCTTTATTTTTACTACTTTCGACAGATTAATAAATGAATTACTCTTTTTAACTTAATAGAAAAACTAGATTAGATATTACCAAGAATTATTCTTGATATTACTAAAAAAAAATGTCAATGAATTTTTAAGAAATTATACAAAATCTAACACATTTTTTTCTATTTTTCATTGTTTTTTTAAACCCGTTATGTTTTGTTTTATTTTTATTGGTTTGTTTTGTTTTTATTTTTTTGGTTTTCTATTATTTTTTATCGATTAGTAATTTTAATAGTTTAACCTGAAAATACACTAAAAACTCGATTATTTTTTAAAAAAGTATCGAGAAAATAATAATTTTTACTCAGGAATTTAGGTGATTATTTAAAGTAATTTATTTTAAAGTACGGGTTTTTTTTGCAAAAATTTCTTTAATTTCTTTTAGATGTAGCTTTTTTTAATTTCCGCTGATATGTGTGAGTATTACGCAAACACACCTGCTTAAAATACAATTTAAAATTCTTGTTATGCGAAGTTATATAACGTTAATTATTATTCTGCCATGCCATTTCTTACCTGTCTTTTTATCGACTGAAATTTTTTTGTAATTCTGTATACTGAAATTTCCATGAGCTGATTTAATAAAAATAACCATGATAAAATTAGTAAATAATATTTAAATATTTGTTTTGTTACGTTTTTAGAAATATACTGAGAGTTTAGGAATCAGTTAAGCAATAATTTATATAAAAATAGTTTTTTTTGTTTTATGATAAGTGACATCCATCATACTTTCTTTTAATATAATAACTTATTTAAGCATATAAGCGAGCCGCGTGCATAATGTATTTCAAGTATTATTATTGTGGCAATTAAAAGTTTTTAATTTTCATATTAAACAGAAAAAAATATACAACAGAGAACTTTAACCTGGAATTTAAAACTTGTGTTTAAAACTCGGACTCACTTGCTACGTTGCACCATCACCCGTTCAATTTGTTTTATATCTCGCATGTATAAAGCGTCGTGTTTTTGATGTATCAACACAATAAGAGTTGTTATAATTAACCTGCTAAAATTGTTTTTTTTTTACTTCTTAATTTCCTTCGTTTGTTTTCGCGTGATTTTTATTTTATATGCTTACCCGGGAAAAACAAGTTTGTTTTTGTTGTATATACTACAGTTGTATAGGCGTAAGTCTTCTTTAATATATAGGTACAATTACGTTCGATCAATTAATAAATAGTTAATATAAACATAAACTAATTATAATAAAGGTTTTTTGTTTTAAAAATTATTTATTCTTTACCAAAAAACCTCACCCATTCTGATAAATCAGTAATTATTGTCATAAACGACGCGGAAAGCAACATGAATAATTTCTGTTACATTATAGTGTTTAAAAAAGTCAATAATTTCTGCTACAAAAACTGTTGACATAAATGAAGTAATCCTGTGACAAACAGAGCAGCTATGTCCGTCGACTCAATCGACATGGTTCCTCTGCCGGTGGACGCCCCGAAAAATCAGGAGGGGTCTCACCAGGAAAACGACGAAAACGACACCACCGGTCACCCTGATACTCAGGAAAGGTCCCGCCACGAAAGCGGCGCCTACGATAACAGCGCCCTCCAGGGCCTGCAGGACTTTTTGGACTACGATGATTCCTGCGGGTTAAGCCGGAATAACAGCCAAGAGTTTATAATCGAGCCGGATTCTGAGGCCCAACCTGATCGCCCTAGGAATATCGCTGTAATTAGCTTTAAGCACAATTCGATCGATAAACCCTCCGCTACGACACCGTTGGAAGCCCTACCACGGTTGCACTACCCAGAGTTAAAATCGACCGCCGTTGTGCTAAAAGACAACCTGACGGAATTCTTCACCGTTGTAAGTTATATTTTTGATTTGTTTTTTTTTTAATTTTAGCTTCACCTCGATATAAAACACCTCGAATTCTGGCTATAAATAGCCTTTTGTGGGTACGCGAAGAGCTCAAAACAGGGCACGGGATAGAAGGCGCAAAAAATTGATTGGCTCAGCGTTCATTGGTTAAAAGTATGCATTTTTGGTATTTTTGTTTAAATTTTTTTGGCTGATTTTTTAAGGCGTTTAATACTAAACATTTTTTTCTAATCACAATGGTCAAAAACCTTATATTTGAGCGGAAGTTTTTCAGTGTTAAAGATTACCAACGGGATTATGACGCTATGGAACGACTTCAGCCAATGAGCGCTGAGGAAAAATTGATTCTACAATGAACGCGGCAACGAACTTTTTTTAGCACCTCCTACTTTGATTCCCACCAAGCAAACATACAGCAAACAAATCAATTTCAACGTGATAGCAATATAAATAATAACAAAAAAATATTTTTAATAATACTATATTAGTATATATTTTTGGAGATACGTCGTTTGCGACCTACTTAATTTCCTTCTTTTTTGTGTTATACACTATTTTGTAATATGTTTTTAACGTTCACTGGAGGATTATATAATGCGACGTAAAATAAGCTGTTTTTGTCAGGAATATCAAGTCATGAAAGTAAACATTCACACAAAATTCTAATAAAAAAATAGTTTACAGTCGAACATTTCCTTGTGTTATATTCTTAAGTACATTTAAACCTAAATGTTCCTGTTTTCGAAAAGAAAAAAAAACAAAGTTTTAATAATACAAATATATTTTATGGATCTTTATTTTTTTTTAATAAAAAATATTTTGAAGTATCAATTTCATAGCAAATTTATTGGTGACAGAAACCCATAGTATAACACTATATTAATATAAAATCCTTTGTTTTCATTTTTAAACCTTCGTTGATCAGTTTTTTACACCAAAGTGTTTCACTTACCTCTCAATTTTATAATTATTTAGTTAACGTCCAAATGGTATGCAATGCATAATCCATTCTCAAAACGACAAAACGTGTTAATGTCAAGGGAACCCTACTGGTGATGAAGGAATGACGCGCTTTAACATTATTGGTTTTAAAAGGAAAAAGCCAATCATTTTGTCAACCAGTCTATAGCTAATGCGCATAAATTTATATTTAAATATAAGGGTTTGCCAGAAAAATCGATGGTAGTAATAGAGAATCAGACGCCTGCTATAAAAAAATCTCGCCATTTTTACATGTTTACTTTTTGTTTTATTACTATCAGAGGAAGCATGAGGTTGCTGATCAGGTCGGTCCGGTCCGGCACGTGGTTTATTTTTTGTATTTGTTACCTCTTTTCAAGTTTATATGTGGTTTAACGGTTTTTGCATATTTCATTAAAGATTTACTTGGAACTTGTTGAAACATCAAAGTAAAAGTAAAATAATCTCAGATTGCAATTTTTATGTCTTGGAACGGCCCGGTCAGGGGCTCTCAACGTATTTCGACCTGTGAGTGGAGAAAAGTAAATGAAAACCTCATCCCGTCAATGCATTGTACGTATAGGCGAAAATGTGTGCCGTTGCCCAGCCAAGCTTGTATCAAAACACCTGCACTGAGCTCATCAGAACGCTTGGACTTTGATCAAAACCAACAAACATGGTAATAGCTGAATCTACCATGAACAAAGTCACCGTATAGTTATTAAAAAAACTTTTCTTCAAAACCAAAACTTTAAACTCAAAAGTTAAATAAGCTAAAAAAAAAATTAACAAAACAGAAATATAACAGCTAATACATTTGACAAATTGACTGCGCCATAAAATTACCAATTAATGTGACCAAAATATCGGAGAAATATAAATGTTTACAAACGCTGGACCAGTTGCTGTGCATGTTATTACGCGCGTTTGTTAAATAAAAGAAACACGTGCGTTTGTTTTGCTTGTGCCGAGTTGGCACAAGCACAAGTCAACGGCAACAAATAGTAGGTGCGGCTTTATGATAAGAAAGTCTCTCTGAGTCAAGTTTTCTGTATATGACGTTTATACATATTGTTGCATGATACATTATCATCTGAACCCCACAAAAAATTATTTTTAATCAATGATTTTTGTGTCTCTCTCTTTGCGTGTATGTAAGCGAGATAGCACCAGTTAAAGTGTGTGTGTGTTGATTCCCACACTGATGTTTTTACTTTGAAAGCTAAAGCCAATTTGTTATTGGCTAAAGGTAAAATACTCCTAGCTGCAAACGTAGGCGTAATTTATTTCGCCTACTACCGTATATTAAGTTCCCGTAACGATTTAACGGTGTAAACCATTTCAATCTCTTCGGGCCGTTGTTCATTTCTTCCCACGCCAAGGAAAACGTGCCCGTGCGAGTTATACTGTAAAAATGTAAACGCATTCTTGATTCTCTCGCCCGAAGAAAAGTTGGAACAGTGTCGAGAGACACGGTCTCAACTGTAATTGCGTTGATAATTCAATTTTTGTGGACGAAAACAATTTTGAGCTATTAATAGTCGTTACAAAAGGGCGAAATTTGCATCTGCGACAATTTTACCTAAAGGAATACCGCGCGCATCCCATATCTTATGGCATTTTTAACGTATTTTTAATTCGTTGAAATTTTCCATATGACCAGTTAGCAGTCTGAATTACCCCTAATTCCGCCAGATGACATTTTGAAAGGTTTTAATTAGTCGAAATTTTCAAGGTAGCAAATACGAAGTCGCATAGGAAATAATTTTCTCTCCGTGATACCGATTTTAATTTGTAAAGGCATCGCTTCTAATCTTTGAATTAAAATTTGCATAAAACTATTAAACTTGCACATACATAATAACTTAAAGCAGTTAGTAGATAAGCCCACCCACACGCGATAATAGTATACTAGACCTAGTTTTTAGTTCGTTAAAATCAATAGTAACTGCTATAGAAATAGAACCGCTGTTTTCTAAAACTTGTGATCATAATACGGTAAATTTTATTATAAATTTTCCTAAAACAGAAAACAAAAATTTTTACGAATACCATAATTTTAAAAAGGTAAACTTTTCGGAAAACAAAAAAACATTTGTCTACAGTAAATTGGATTGAAATAAAAAATTTATGTTTGAAGAAAGATAAAACTTTAGATGTTAAAAAAATTCTTTTTAAAACTTTCTGAAATTTTAAATCATTGCATAAATCAGTTTGTGCCTAAATCTAAGATTAGGTATGATAAAAAGAGTTATCCAAAAATAATAAGAAAACTAGAGCAAAAGAAACGCCGAATTTTAAATTGCTAAAAATTAAACCTCATTTTCGTGAAAAACATAAAAAATGCTCTCAGAAATATGATGACGCTGTTGATCAGTACTACAAAATTATTGAGAAACGCATAGTTGATTCCGGAAGCGTAAATGAATTCTATAAATATATAAATAAAAAAATCCAAATCAGCAATACCAGCGATTTTAAACGATAATAATGTGTACACGGTTGACGATAAAGAAAAAGCTAATTTGTTTAACAGGTTTTTTGCTTCGGTCTTTACAAAAAATAACGAAATTTTACCCAAATTTTCAAAATTGGTTCCTGAAAATATAGGCCTTCATTATGTGAGCTTTTCTAACGAAAAATTTTTAAAGCCTTAAAACCTTTACCTTCCAAAACATCAAAAACACAGGATGGTTTTCCCTCCTTTTTCCTTAAGTGTACTGCAGAAGAAATGGTGTTACCTTTATGTATACTTTTTGAAGCTACAATAAATACTGGGGTTTTACCAGAAATATGGAAAGAGAAAGAAGCTTTGGTTTCGCCCATTCACAAAAAAGCCAAAATCTTTGCAGGATAACTATCGTCCTATGTCTCTTACAAGTTGCATCTGCAAAATTGCTAAAAGAATTATTGTAGATGAATTATTGCTATATTTAAAAAGAAATAATCTTATTTCGAAAGAGCAGTATGGGTTTTTAGCAAAAGGTCAACGTGTACACAACTATTATCACTTTTAAATGAATGGACAAATTATTTAAACAATGATATGCGAATTGACTCTGTACACATTGATTTTGCTAAAGTTTTTGACACAGTTTGTCATTCGAAGCTGCTTCATAAGCGTAATGCCTACGGAATCAATTATGAGCTTAAATTGGATAAGAGGTTTTTTTAACAGATCGTTCACAAATTGTAACTATTGGTGAAGATAAGTTTCAAGTTCACTCGCTTGTGTCTCAGGTCGTGTGCCCCAAGGCTCCGTATTGGGCCCAATTTTATTTCTTATCTGTATTAATGATATTGTAGGTTGTCTAGAACGGTGTTGTAGGGGTATATTTGCTGACGATGGTAAATTTTTTTAAGCGCGTAATAGCAATTACAACGAAGACCTCAAATCTACTTTTAAAAAAATTAATAATTGGGCGGCCGATTGGCAATTAAATGTGTCCTACAAAAAATGTAGGGTTTTATCAATTGGAAAAAACTCAATTAATCAGGATAAACTAGGAGTTGGGTGGGACAGCAATTGAATCTGTAAACGAAATTACTGACTTAGGAATCACAATATCTGATTCGTTAAAATTTTCCACTCATTGTTCAAAACTGGCAGCTAAAGCATATTCCCGCGCATCTTTAATTTTAAAATGTTTTAAAACAAATAATCCATTTTTACTTATTCACGCTTATAAAACTTATGTTAGGCCCGTTTTGGAGTCTAATTTTCCTATCTGGAACCCATATTTATTAAAAGACATAAAATATTTGGAAAGAGTACAGAAATTTTTTACCTGTGTAGTTTATTTTAGATGCAATATTCTATTTAGAAACTATGAATCTCGTTTGAATTACTTTTTGTTTAGAATCATTAGAGTTAAGAAGACTCAAATTAGATTTATGCATGGTTTATAACATTGTTAATAGAAATGTTGATTTGCAAATTGAAGACTTTTTTGAATTAAACACCCAAAATTATTCTTTGAGGGGTCATAGTTTAAAATTAAAATCGAACTCACTTAGCAAAACCAACTGTCATAAATATTTTTTTTACCAAAGAGTTATATACGCATGGAATTCATTTCCAACAAATATAGTACAATCACACACTCTAATCAAAATCAAAAAACTATTGTATCAAGAAAGTTTAAATAATTTTTGCAGAGTTTACTGAATTTTTTTATTTCGTTCGTTTTATTTAGGGAGGTAATTAAGTGTAAAAGTACCTTTACCTGCCCACATGCTTTTGTGATATGATGTTATGTGTATGTATTTTATTATTATTTTTTTGACAATATATTAATATAAATTTGGCAAGTAAAATTTATTTAATTCAATTCATTTCAAAGCGCGATATTTTAATATTTAGAAGTTAAAATAAATATATTTGTCTTCCAAAATAAAATATAGTTGTGAGACCTGGTTTAAAAAAGCTTTTAAATGACGATAGTTGATTTAAAAACAAATCCGCTAATGTTATGCAAGTTGTTATTTTGTTTATACCTGGGTAAACCTATTGCTTGACACTCGATGCAACTGAGTAATCTTGAATATGATATTAAGATTTCTAATTAATAATTTATATTTTTGAACTCGATCCTGTGTCCTGTCTGTATGGATGTTGTGTATAATCCTGTCGATTACTAGCTTTCACGCTAGTTTTTTAAAAAATAATTTATGGAAAATTAGAAAAATAATAGTGATTCACAATTATGAGGAAAACTCGCCACAGACAGCTGTCTGCCTCGGCGAACAATTCACCTAATTCTGAAACCGCAATTCCCCCTTTTATTCCATATTCTATTGGATTCCATTCAAAAGGCCGGCTAAACCGAGTTTTTTTTCTACGGTGTCACGCCACCTTGTATTGAATTATTCCTTATTGAAACAAGCTTTTTATCCCTTTTGGCCGCGGCTTATTGTTAAACAGCGCGATAGCTGTTTGCTAGTAACCTGATGAGATCTCTTGTGTTTTAGTCATTATTAGCGAAGAAAAAAATATGTGGCGCCATAATCACAAAAGATTGTCGACATAAATGTAAATTAAACCGTTTAAAAACTTAAAAACGCTGGCTGTTTTTCCACCCTAAAAAAATCACTGAAACCAACAAAAGTGTAAATTAAATGAAGGTCATTCTGACTAAAGATCTTTTCGGGTACGGGAGTCAGTTTTTTCTTTCGCCGCGGGACGACAATTATTAACAACACTAGAACCTGCTCATCATTGGAAGCGTATGTAAACTCGCCATTTGTCACTCGGAATTGGAACGTCGCCTGTGTTGTGTGTTGGCTGGATTTGCGTTCATTATTTGTTACGTACATTCGCCTCCCGCGTCTGTTACGGCGGGCATCGTTCGATTTGAAAAAAAGTGGTCCGATATTTCAAGTTTACAAAATGGCATCAGGCCATAGTTCGCGGACGCGCCTTTTGTTTTTGTTTGCTATGCCCACATACCAATCATGCCGTTGTTGTAAAAAGTTTTTTTGATGATAATTTTGTATTTATTTTTCGGCTGGTGATTAATAATAAATAATGATCTGACGCGAGTGTGGGACTGACGACAGTTTCTTCTTCATCTCGGGCTGCTAATCAATCAATCAGTATTTTATTTTCGGATAATCAATTAATCAACAACCTCACCTCTCGTTTTACGCGCAATCTCGACATGGACCGTCCTTTTTCGTTCGGCAGCTATCAGCATTTTTGTTACCATTATCATGCTTTTGGAGACGGTAGGGGGCGCTGCTAACAACGGCGGCAGCGGCGGCCCATCAGGCCAGCCAAAAGAAGATGAGTCCCGGCCGCGATCCGGCGGTGGTGGCTGCCGTAAGTCCGGCCGCTCCAGCAAACGGCGCCATTTAAGCGCGGACGACGCGGAAGAAATCGGTTTTCGGGTGGTGGGCCTAAGCGGGGGTCGCCACCGCTCCGCCTCGGAAAGCGAGAATAGCGGCGGGGGGTCCAACGGGGGTTCCCCCTCCCGCTTCCGCCGCCTGATGACATTCCTGGGCAGCAGCGCCTCGCGGGCCGCCGGGGCCACATCAACCCACCGGCACCACCATCACTTGCCGCATCACCACCCCCACGGGCCTGGGGGAACGGGCGGGGACCCGGAAGAGTTGGACCAAATGCTTCCGCCCGACCCCTGCGCGGATCCGTCGAGTCCCGACACGTCTCACAACTCCTCCCCCTGGGAGCTGGGCCGACGGACCCTGAGTCATCATCACAAGCCAATTAATTCCGCGTCTTTCAACAGTAAAATGAGAAGCGGCTTAACGCCCACCCACAGGCGACCCCAGCACGGCGCATATCAAAATTTTAACTGTGACAGCTCCAACAATGTAATACCTGCAGATCCAAAGATTGTAAGCGCAAGTCTAAGTTTTTAGTTTGGTTTGATTAATAATACTATTACTAATAGGTTGCTATTCAAATTTACATTGTTTTTAGAAAAAATGATGTTAAAGTAATTGGGCGATATTTTTTTAATTTTTTGGGATTCTTTCCGCTGCAAATCCGCAAGTATTCCGCGTCACTGCTGCTGAATATTGAATTCCGCGTCCTAGACGGACAGGACGCGAAGTTTAACACAGTGCAGCACTAACATAAACACCTTCGTCGGATTTGCAGCGGTTTTTAAACAAATAAATTGCAAAAGGTGAATTTAAATTTAAGTTGGTTATCATGCAAACTTAATGCATAATGCCGCCATTTTACTTGCAATTCGATCAGTTAAAACTTTCTTTGGGGAATCCGGAATTTATAATTATTTACAAATCCATTTTGTTTTCTTAAATAATATGCTAATATACTAATTTTAATACTGAATCATTAATTAGATAGCTTTGTTAGTTAATTATTGCAACTTTAATTATCTACAATGGGGGGGGGGGGGGGGGGGGGGGCGTGTGGGCCGGGGGGGCGCGCCCCCCTGTCTTTTTTTGTTTCTTTGGGTTGGTTTTTTTTTTTTTTTTTTGGGTTTTTTTTGTTTTGCTTCCTTTTTTTGTTGGCTTTTTTTGGTCGGTTTTGTTTTCCTTGGGCCCCCCCTTGGGCCGGGGGGGGGGGGCCCCCCGGTGTTGGGTCCTCTTCCCGCGCTCCCTGTCACAATTAAAACATAAAAATAAGTGCCTGACTCAGTTTTCAATTTAAGCCTAAGTGTTAATGTGTTACTGAACTGATTATTAATTAATAAGATAAAATTCTATAAATTGAAATTATTAATTGTATAGAATTATAAACCATTGTATGCCGAGTCGAGACTTGTAGATTCATTTATAAAATAATAATGTTTCAATATGTTTAATAATGACAAAGAAGTCGTAGGCATTTCCAGTAGACAATTACAAATTTAAAAAAACCAACTCCTAATTCTCAATATCAAAGTTTTTTGGCAAAAAAATTGTGATTATGACTTCTGACGTAACGTATATGCCGTGTCATGTGCCATGTGACCTTATTAAAAGTCGAGTTGCAACTTCAGTTACATTTACATAGAAATAAAACAGGCGTAAAAAAGGAAGCACCTCGCCAACTAAGCAAAAAAAAAACAAACTAATGAATGCCTAATAATACCCTACTTCGTATTAAAATATAGTCATTAAAACACCGAGAATCGGGAAAGAAACTTTTGAATAAGTAGCCCATAATGTTCTGAATTTTTTTTGTTTTAGTTTTTCCCGCTGTCAAAAATAACAAATTCGTTTATGGTGAAAAAATATACTACCACGACCAATATAGCAATGCCTTGGCTAATTTTGTGTTTTAAACCTAAAATATCAAAACTAATGTGGTCTGTATCTAGGTTAAGATCTAGGAAGTTAGGAGAAAAGTTGTTATTTAGCTTAAAATACAATCCTGGCCGCGGTTATAGGTCGGTTCAGTAAGAAAATGTTCTTCTAAATACTGTCTCCATTTATATAATTTGCGGGTCAAGAAGGATGAAGAGAAATTGTTTTTCATAAGTAATTACGTGTGTAAGCATTATAAGATTAAGTCTGACCGCCTAGCCTCAAAACTAGGGACCCTAAAAAATCCAGAGATCCTTCCAATAATTATTTCATATAGACACCACTTCGGTAAAATTTTCGTGCACAACAACCAAAGCAAAACTAACATTTTTTAAAATTAAATTCACAGAATTAAAACAATATTTAAAAAACGACTCATTTCAGCGCACCCCGGCTCAAAGACGGATATCGGAGGCCAGTTTCACAAGCACGGACTCCAATGCCATGTGGAACGAGGACTTCTCCCATCGGCCCAGCTGGTGCGATGCCAAAATGACGCTCAAGCAAATTAAACGGGTAAGAAAGAATTTAATTGGTGAACACTACACAGAAGGGGGAGGGTAGAGTGCATTTATGCACCAAAGGTGAGCCGGAAAAGTAGTGTTATAACCACATAAACTCTCGACAGCGCTGACGTGGACACTTTTCCTCTTTAAAATTTCAGAGTTACCGCGAACTCTCCCGCCGAGTTTTTGTTTTTAGGTATTATTTTAAAAAATTTTCGCGGTGTATGTAACCACGAAAATTGTTCCGGATATAAAACCTCCCTCCTCCCTAAAAAATGGCAACCGAAGGCTGCACACATATAGTAGGGTAGGTTTTGCCCCCTCCCCAAGCCGCCTTGTTTTTGCCCTGACTGGCCCCTATAATTGTAAAACTGAGCTTGAAAAACTTTTTCTGAAAAACTATTTTTATATAGGTATAGTTAATTTTAGGACATGGAATGAATATGGTAAAAGTTATGTAACGTCCAGAAATATGAGGCCAAATAAATTGAGTTTTTGAAAGAAAGATTGCGAAACAATTTGCTGTTTTTAGCTTTTTTGGCTGAAAAATGAGCGATACAGGACTTGAACCTGTAATCTCCAGCCTCAGTACCTCATTGACTGACGTGCTGCGTTACACCATCGCTCGACAGTGTTACATTACAACTCGTATTTATAAGACGTCATATTTCTGAAACATTAACACAGCGGGAGTTGTGACAGTTATAATAACAAAAAATATTACTGATAATATTAATTTTACTGTAATATATGTATATATATATATTATATATATCTAACATTCCTGCGTAGCGGGAAAAATTTTTATATTGATTAATTTCTGATTTTAGAATACACTAAAAAATTTGTATTAAATTTTTATAAATAACTCAATATTTGAAAAGTAAAAAAAACTATACAAAATGCCACACTTCGCTATGGGGGGAGGTGGAAAGGCGGACAACCCCCCTCCCCCAAGTGTAAAAAGCGTTGTTAACGGATTTAAAACAGCCATTATCAAACATACATATTATCTTATAATATATGAGTTTTAACATCTATATTATAGTATTGCCATTCAATATCTGAGGCAAAAGCACATGCCTTAGCTATGTATTGAATAGTACAATCCATCGAAATAAAAAAACTAACAAAATGATTAATGTACATTTCCCGCAAAGCAGGAAAAAGCTCATTTTTTTGGGTATTTTTATACTTTTGGAACACATCAGAAATGTTTCTGAATTTATATATAAAGAAAAAAAATTTCCCCCAAAATTCAAAAAATGTAGGAGTCCCCCTTACGAAAAAATCCGGCTTTGCCGGATTTCCCGCCCCCTTGGCTACGCCACTGCTATAAACTATAATAAATTTTATAAACTTTTTTAGCTGACACCATCTGCTTTTTATTCATTCGGAAACGATTTGATACAAAACAAGATTCTTTGCGAACAAAGTAGTGTGCGAGTTTTAGTATTGGGTGGGGAGCCGTTTCCGAAATTGCAGTGGATAAAGTCCCTCCGGAGCTCTAGAAACAAAACGCGGCTATTTAATATTTACGGTATTACGGAAGTTTCCTGTTGGGCAAGTCTCTACGAAGTTTCTGCCAGCGATTTAGAACTTTGGTAAGAAATTATTATATTTTCTTGAGAAAAATAAAAAGGAATAAAGTAAATCTATATAAAACACGCCATTCTGAGCATGATAAACAAAACCAACCCCACTCCCCGCCTCCCCAAAAATTTCGATCATAGCCGATACCCGACACCCCCCTCTATAATTTGGTCGGGCATACCCAACCAAATCCGGCAGGATGCCCACCTATGCCTACTAACTTACTCAAATCTTAAGATGGAAGTTTAACTTCCCCATTGGTCGATTGGTGGGCATAATAACAAACTAAATCATAAAAGTTTAAACTCTGTTTTTACTAAAAATTACAAAAATAAGTTTTTTGTTGGTTTTTTTTATGTTCAGTGTTTGTTGGTTTATTTTCTGTTTCCCTGTTTATTTTTCAGTACAGAAGTCCCGATAGGATATCCATTAGAAGACACGACATTACGCATTAAATCAACAGAATCCGATCAATATTTAGACCCTTTTAACAGTGAATTGCTCAAATTAGATTCTATTGGAGAGCTTTGTGTTGGTGGTAAAAAGCGCAAGTGTCTACTAAATGATGAAAATTCCACTAAAGAAGCTCCAGACTTTCGTAAAACGGGCGATATCGTTAAAGTTATTTCCTCTGCCGACGGCACAAAAAGGGAATTATTATACCTAAAAAGAGTCGATCGACAAATAAAGCGGATGGGAAAGCGAGTAGATCTGGCGCAAATTGAATTGGTAAGACATTGTTTAATAATTTATATTAGCATTTTTGGGACTAATATAATGTTATGAAAAAATACGAATTTTGTGTTATAAATTTAGTTTTTAGAACAAAATTTAGTATAAAAACTAGTACTAAAATTTTCATGAGGCAGATTTTAAATTCTAAGGAGGTAAGAGATAATATTTTGGAAATTTGAAGACTGGGGCCTAGGGGTTTACCTCGTCCAATCTTCCCCCTTTCTTACCTATGGCTAAATATTATGATTCTTATTTCAATTTTTTAGTTTAGTTGGCTCAATATCACCCGAATGTGTTATCGTCTTGCACTTTGTTTGATAAGAATTCGCAAACTATCTACTGTTTCTTCGTACCCTCACAGAAAACAAGTGACTACGGCCAATCACTTAAACAAAAATTATCTGCTATCTTCCGTGAAAACCTACCGGCTTATGCGAGACCAGATCAGATTATATTAAAGTCTAAATTTCCACTTACGAAACATGGTATGTATCTGTTGATGCACTGCTTTATAGTAAATTTAGTCATTTTAACACTACTCTTATCAGCGGTGATTTTGCACTTTACCGTATTTACCATCTCCGCCCTTATTCCAGATCGATTTCCCCATTTATGGTAACTAAACTACCACCCACAGGGGTTTTGGGGGGGGGAGGTGGGGGGGGGGCGGGGGGAGAGCCTTTTTTGGGCCCTGGGATCCGGGGCTTCGGGGAGCTCGCGAGCGGTCCGAGTTCGAGCGGTCCGAGCGAAGCTGTCCCCGCGAGCTGCGCCTTTTGGAAGTGACTTTTTTGTTTGTAGTCTTTTTTGTTTTGTTAGTTGTTATGTGGTTAAATAGCGTTTTAGTACTATATATGGTGTTTTATAGGATGTTTTTTAATGTTATAACTAATAGACTAAAATTTGAGATTATAGAGTTAGAAAAAATATTGTGGAAACCTGCCCCCCCCTATGTTATATAGCTCCCAGTCGGGCCCCCCCAGAAAGAAGGCGGGGTGGGTACCGCACCCCCCCCCCCCCTAGAAAATTTTGCCCTCCCCCCCGGGGTTGGACCCCCCCCCCCTAGCGGACCCGACCAAAAACATCTATGCCCACAGGTGGGTAGCCTCCCGAATTTGGGGGTATACCTGACCCCCGAAGTTTAAGGGGGGGGGTGTCCCAAAAATTTTAGGGTATTCCTCAAATACCTCATTTTTAGCGTTTTTATTACTGGGACCCCCATATTTTAGGGGGCTGTCCGGGGTACCCCCAAATTTTAGGGGAGGTGTCGGCAATCAGGATTTTAAAGGGGGGTATAACTCCCCTGCCCACCTATGCTACCACCACCCCGCCTGTGTTGGCTGTGCTAAAACTTCAGAAAAAAAACAAAAGGCTAACCAACCACCTTAAAAAATTTTCACTTTATCGAAAGTTTTTTGGTTACCAAACTACATTCTCGTGACAAAGAAATAGGTGAAATAATGTAACACGTTTTAAAATATTTAGCGAAAAAACTTATAAACAAAGAGCAGAATTCAGGATAATAGGGGTTTTTCTTTGTTTTTTATTAAAACATTTGCATTTCATATACCTCATAAATTATACCCGTCCAAAATTTTTCTGAAGTGTTGCAAAAACGTTTCAATGCCAATTTTATTGTATGATAATAAAAAGTTGTTATTAATTTATAGGAAAAATTGACACAAGAAACCTGCTAGAAAACGTTCTTAATATAAAAACAGAGCTTAATAATGCGAATATTTTGGAAGTTTTTATTAATTTACTAAAAGTAAGTTCATAGGTGTTTTTGGTCGGGTCCGCTAGGGGGGTCCACCCCCGGGTGGAAGGCCAAAATTTTTTAGGGGGGTCCAGGGGGTCCGGACCCCTTTGGCTTTTTAGGGGGGGGGTCGACCTCAGGTGCGAGATTTCAAATTTAGGGGGGGGGGTCAGGGGGGTCCAATTTTTTTAACAAAATTTTGTTTACTCCATAATTTAAGTGTTTTTAGGTCTAATATTGAATTTTATGTACTAAAACAACCTATTTGGACCTAAAAAGTACACTGTTTTTAACTAAAAAACCGTGTTTTTGACAGTAAATAAAAAATATACTTCCAACTTGGTCGGGAGGGGGAAAGAGGGGGGTCAGGCCGGACCGCTCTCGAGCTTTGTGGGGAAGGAGGTCCATAGGTCACCGACCTTCGACGGCTCAGGGGGGGGGTCCACACCCCGGGGTGTGGAGGTTTTTGACCTCCAGGGGGGGGTCACACCCCGGGGTGTTTTTTTTTGAAAAAAAGCAGGGGGGGTGGTCACACCCCGGGGTGTTTTTTTTTGACCAAAATTGACAATTTTTTGACGAAATTTGACCATTTTTTAAGCATTTTTTGGGATTGTCTGGTGGGGGGGTGGTCAAAAATGGGCCTTAGGGGGGGGGTCAGGGGTTCAAGGGGTCGATGTGGGGGGAGGGGTCAAAAATGGGCCTTAGAAGGGGGGGGGTAGGTCTCAGAGGCCGTAGGGGGGGGGGGGGGGCCCCCCCCCCCCCCCCGCCCCTCCCCCTTTAGGTGACCTATGAGGGGGTCCCTCTGGATTTTTTCAAGGGAGAAGGGTACGAAAATTTGGCTCTAGGAAGGGGTGGGGTGGACCCCTCTGTCCCCCATCCCCAAAAACACCTATGAGTAAGTTAGTATTGATTCTTTTAACTTTTATCTTAACTGCACTTAACTAGGGTAGTGCATTTAATTTCGGCACTTTTCCCAAATGGGCATTTTTGATTTTGGACTATATCTCTGGTAATCCTGGACGGAATACGACGTTTGATAGCTCAAATGAGAGCTAATTATATGTAGATGACTGTCGTGAGCTTTTTATTTGTTTATGTTATGATATTTTTATGTGAAATTGTGTGATTTACAAAAAATAAAAATGTTACTCGTTTTTAAAACATTGGCATTTCATGATTACGCAATAAATTGGTTTAAAAATTAAACTGTCCTGGTAAAATTTAGTCTATTTTCCAAATTTTTAGTCCCCGTGGTTCTACGTTGCGTCTGTGGTGAGCAATCGTTATAAAATAAAATAGTGTAATTTCGGCACTCATATGCTGTAGGTAAAAACGGATTGAATTAAGTGGTCGGGTGTTAAATTGTAGTTGTAAATAGTTAAAAGACAACGTTGAAATGTGTAGGGGTCATAAAAGACAACGTTGAAATGTGTAGCACTGAACTTAAACTCGATTAAAAGGGTCATTTTAAAAAGTGCCGAAATTAAATGCACTTTTTTTTCCCAAATTTTGCTCATTTTGATACCATTTGGCATTTTAGCTGTAACTTTTTGCCAGTTACACGTTGAACAACAAGTAGAAACTTAAATTAAAGAAAACTGTCTGAAGATAATGATAGGCTTTTAAATTTTTGAAAATGATGATTTTTTTTTAAAAACAGTTGATTGTTTGTAAAGTGCCGAAATTAAATGCACATATTTAATTTCGGCAATTTTCCATTTTTTTTAAAACTGATTGAATTAAGTAAAAAAAATACTTTCGTACAGTGAAACTTTTGTGACACAACGCAGTATCGTGAAAGCTTCAAAATCAGCTGTCAAACATAAAAATCGAGCCATACAGTAAAAAGTTACATTGGAAAAACAAAAAAGTGCCGAAATTAAATGCACTACCCTATATAATAAGTAAAGAATTAATCGTTTCTGTTTAACTGCTTTAATTTGAGTTTAACTGTAATTTATTTTTTCATTGTTTTAATTTTATCTTGCTGCAGTTGTGGTGTGGTTATGTTAGGTTTTTTTTTCCTTTGGCACTATCAATTTTGTGCAGTAAGATCACCAAGGGTCTAGGTGGTGTGGCAGTAGCAAATTATCTATCTATCTATAAATCTCAAACTCAGACATCAAAGATCTGTGCGCTCTAATGCCGGCGATTTGATTATAACTTCATTTTCGTATTTTAGCATAAATTCATAGTTTTTTGTGGAGTTGAATGCCTTAACCTTATTAACCAAAAATGTAAAATGGCCAAATGAAATGTATATTTTTAGAAATCTTGTGGTAATGTGTCTATTTCTACTGCCACCATCCCCAGAGATATTGGTGTCGACTCTGTCAAAGCCGTCCAAATCACTTCCGAGCTGGAATTACTTCTTAACCTCAGTGTTCCTTCAATGATTCAACAGTTTCTTAGCGGTAAATCCGTAGAAGAATTGTGTAGTTTAGTGGAATCGGTCAAAATTAATGGACAAGCTAAACTAGTTTCCAGCTTGGAAGCAGAAGTGCAAATAAATTCAAATGCAGGTAAGGTAGGCCTATATTTTTCTTTTAATATAATTTTTGTTTCGAATATCTTGATACACTGACAAAACTTATAAAATATAGGTGTCTGAAAAGGGGGAATGGTTGAGTGGTATATCTCCTCTTCACCCTAAGAAGTCCATTTTCTGGAGATACTCCATAAATAATTTCCTTCTTACCCCTAACCCCCTTCCCTCTATCTCTACCAACTTTAAAAAATTTGGGAAGTTTGCTAAATTAAAACACATAACCCTAAAATAATACCCGCTCCTTTGTGCGCTTTTTACCCCTCCCCTCAGGGACGTGGTTTCATTTGGGGGGGCGGATTTCAGTACAAAAAAATTTCGGGTGGGGGGCGGAGCCCCCCCCCCCCCCCCCCAATTTGTTTTTGTGGGTCAAAGGCCCTCCATAATTTTTGAAAAGGTGAAAAAAGCAGGGATAAACGTAGATAAAGCTGTATAATACACCGTTTTTGCTATTGATGAACACTGTCAAAAAGCTAGGATGGTGTTTACCCTGGGTAAATGACATATCAAAATCTAGGAGGGGGGCCGAGGGGGGGGTTGAAACTCGAATTCCCCTAGCTTTCTAGGGAGGTCGACCTGGGGTGGAAGATTTTGAAACCTAGAGGGGGGTCAGGTGGGGTCCAATTTCCGAAGCAAAACACTTTTAAACCATTAAAGGTTTAATAATAGTTTTTTATTAGATAATACCACAATTTATTGAATAAAAAGCGATATTCAGGTATAAAAAGGGTGTAAAAACATGAATTTGTGTTAAAAATTCACGTTTCTGGAAGAAAATTTAGTATAAAAAAGTACTGAAAATTTTCTTGAGAGGGGAGGGGGAGGGAGAGCCCTGGATTTTATTCAGGAGGGGGGGAGCAAAATTTCGAGGCTAGGAGGGAGGTGGGTGGAGTCCATCCTACCCCCTTCCCTTGTTCATCTATGGTTTATCTAACTTGACCGCTGAGCGAAGCGAAGGGTGTCAACGGAGAGGCTTCCACGCAGCTACACTGCCCAGATCCAGCAATGGAAATGGTCAACAGCTCTACCTCTTTTCTAGTCAACTCAGACGATTTCCATCACTGCTGACTGCCAATGCGATATTTCACACTCTTTTTCTATAATCGGTGGCCAAAATGGCTGCCAAAAAAACTGATGACTCTGTCCGGAGACATTCATCTAACTCCGGCCCCAACAAGATGCAATATTTCTGTGCAAACTAAACGGTAATAAAACTGTTAATAGAAACAGCTTCCAATGCACCAAATGTAACAATTGGGTGCATCTAAAATGCAGCAACCTACAAAGCCTAAAACACTACAACCAAAATTTTTCTTGTAACAAATGCACGCCCTTGCCATATTGCAACACAAACTCCAAAAATTCTACCTTAAATATTTTGCAATTTAACGCCAATGGAATCTCCAACAAACTGCAAGAACTAACTAACTTTTTTATAAATCACAACATTCACATAGCCGCCATCCAAGAAACAAAACTCTCACCAAAATCCAAAGATCAGATCCACAAATTCCCAACTACACAACAATTAGGAAAGACAGAAATTCCAATGGAGGTGGTCTACTCTTCTTTGTACACCTATCGATCAACTACAGAATTAACTTGAACACTCAACAGAACGACCCACATGTAGAAATGCATGACATTCACATTCACTTCAACAATACTGACCTCTCAATCACCAACCTTTACATTCCACCATCCAGCTCCTGCACCACTAACTACCAGCCAAATATAGCCAATCTTCTAAACAATCAGGATAGTATCATTCTTGGAGATATCAATGCACACCATGAACTCTGGCACCCAAGCCTCACAGACGCCAGAGGCGACTACATTGCAAACATCAATAACAACTCTAACATGGCATCTCTAAACACAAACACACCAAAACACATCCCTTCAAATGGGAATCCAACATTGCCAGATATCTCCCTCATCTCAGACTCACTCCTTACCTCCTTGGACTGGAAAACGGTTACCACATTGAGTTCTGATCACTTCCCAATCATCGTCAGCCTTCAAACCAATCAAACAATAGCACCTAAAACCAGGAAAACTTTCACCAACCTCAACAAAGCCAACTGGACCAACTACAAAAACGAAATAAAAACTAAATTAGTTAATATCCCAGCTCCAACAGAAGTAAAAAAGATGAAAAACGTTCAGAAATATATTAATCAAAGCTTCCTTACACAAACCAGCCGGCCGTCACAAAAAGTTTCAAGCCAACCTCACTCCAGAAACCATAAAGCTTATCAATGAAAGAGACAATCTATGCAAAACCAACCCACTTTAACACTAAATACAAGAGCTCAACCAAAAAATCCACATCCAAATCCACACCAACGCTGCCAAAAAATGGCATTCATATCTGGACACATTCAGCCACAAAACCAACTCCTCTAAACTCTGGAAAACCATAAAATCACTGGATAACAAACAGCCAACCACCCCAAATTGCGCAATAAACTTTAATGGAAACTTAATCAACGACCCTCAATTAATAGCAAACAACTTCAATAAACAATTTACTCCAAACAAACCTTTCAAAACACCTAAAGAAAATCGAAAATTAATTAGAAACATTAAAAAAATCAAACAACCTAAAATTATCACAACCATAGAAGTAGAAAATGCCATAAAATCATCTAACAACTCCAAAGCTTTCGGCCCCGACAACCTAACCATTTTCCACCTTAAAAACCTTGGTCCTCTCGGCATTCAATATCTAACTGATCTGTTCAACTTATCACTAAAAACAAATAGCATACCTACAATCTGGAAAACTGCAACCATAATACCACTCAACAAACCCGGAAAGGATCTCCTCATCTCTACCTCTTACAGACCAATCTCACTTTTCTACCCAGCAATAAAAGTTTTCAAAAAAATAATCCAACCAATCCTTCTCCAACATCTACAAAACCATCCAGGGGCCTGTTTCATAAAATACTGGTCTTTGTAAATTACAAGTTTATCAATAACTTTTTTTATTCTGAACCATTTGCGTTGAAATTTGAAATGAAAAAAGATTATATGCCATGTGCAAACTATTTAAAATTTCATGTACGTAGCTGTTGTGTGTATAAAGTTATTCCAGTTTTAAACTTTGGCCACTTGTAATTTTTTACAAGTTCTCAAAAGAAAAATTTACCCTAGTCGGAGTAGGGTAAATTTTTCTTTTGAGAACTTGTAAAAAATTACAAGTGGCCAAAGTTTAAAACTGGAATAACTTTATACACACAACAGTTACGTACATGAAATTTTAAATAATTTGCACATGGCATATAATCTTTTTTCATTTCAAATTTCAACGCAAATGGTTCAGAATAAAAAAAGTTATTGATAGATTTGTAATTTACGAAGACCAGTATTTTATGAAACAGGCCCCTGATGAGCACGGCTTCAAACACAAACACTCAACAGCTACT
>JASAMX010035280.1:0-49470 GCA_030248175.1 Microlaimidae sp. YZB2_3 | reverse complement strand
CTTAAACAAATTCGCATTCAATATTTGTCCTATATTTCTTAAATTCCTTAATTGTGATTTTTGGGTTTTTATCTATGAAAATAAAATTTTAGCGATGGTATTTTACAAAGGTTATATCAAATAAAATCCTCGCGTAACGTATGCACAGTGCATGTTTTGAAACCGTTTTGAACGAGTAGCTTAGGTTTTTATTTTATACATCATCAGTTAATAACATCTTTAATTAAATTATAAAATTTTGCAATTATCTATTTAGTAAACATTTTATTCACGATTTTACCAAGTCATTGCGGTGTTCAGGGGGCCATGTGAAAGTTAACACATAGACGGTTAAAAAATAAAAATTTAAAAAAATTAAAAAACTGGAATTAAAAAAAAAATTTTAAAATAAATTCAAAACAAATACTGCAAAACAAGTTTGTAATTAATATTTTGCTTGTAAAACCAGTCATAACTCACGAACTTATTAAGCAATTGTAAAAATTAAACTATCATTTTACTCGTCAAATACTTTAAAATCTAATGATGTATTTAGTTTTGACTATGAAATTTTTGATTTGATTAATAAGTTAAAACTTTCTAATAATTCACACAATAGTTCATCAAAAATTATTTTAATATTATTGTTCTCTAACGAATATAACAAATAAAATAATAGTTGAATTGTAAAATTTAATTTATAATTTCTAGAGTTAAGATTTATTTTACATAGTGCTAAAGTTAACGTCAACAAAAAAACAGTATTCTTTTATTTCAGTTTGTACATTTAAAGTTTTTTTGGTTAAATGGCAGTTAAGTTTCAACTCTAGATTTTTTAGACAATTTGAAGAGTAATTTTTTGTAAGAAGTGCCAAATTTCGACTTTGAGTGCCGACTTTTATTTATATATTTTAAAGTTAACTCTAAGCAACTTCAGCACTAAACCACAAATTTCATTAGCTAAAACAAAAAATCTTGGTCTGAGATTATATAAAATAGCAAAAGCCAAAATTTAAGGGTTAAATTTATTATTAATTAGTAATATATTTTTAACAATAAAAAATGCGGTTATTATTTGGTCGACATTAACATTAGCGCTATATACAAATAGTCATAACTCTTTAAATAATCAATTAATTTTTAAGGTTCAAGTATCATTTTATTCGTAATTTTCTTTAAAAAACAATAATATCAAAATAATTTTTGATAAACTATTGTGTAAATTATTAGAAAATTTTAACTTATTAATCAAATAAAAAATCTCGGAATAGTTAAAACTAAATATAGCATTTAATATTACAGTTTTTGACGAGTTTAATGATAGTTTACTTTTTACAATTACTTTATGGGTTCGTGAGTTATGACTAGATTTATAAGCAAAACATTGATTACAAACTTGTTTTGCAGTATTTGTTTTAAATTTATTTAATAATTTTTTTTCCTAAATTCCCGTTTTTAATTTTTGTTAATTCATTTATTTTTTTAACCGTCCATGTGTTCAGTTTCGCATGGTCCTGGGAACACCGCAATGACTTGGTAAAATCGTGAATTGCTTGTTTTTAATAAAAATTGTGGTTTTAAAATTTCTACAGTTTTTTCCTTAACAATTGTGGTTTGTAATTTTACAACTAACACCCGTTGACTTAGCTTTATAACCCACATTTATAAAGCGTTTTAGTTCTAAAAAATGTCAACTCAACGAGGGTTTTTATACTAATACCCCAGAATGGACTCTTCAACATTTACAACATAGCTGCACTTTTTATCTCACATATATCAAAAGTTTGATTTCTGAACCATTAACAGAACGGAATTAATATACTAGAATCCCACTGGACAAGGATAGTTAAAGATGTTTAAAGTATCTGGACTTTAAAACTCGCATTTATAGGACGTACTATTTCTGAAATCTCAACACAACGGTAGTCATTAGGCACCTACCGGACAAGGATAGTTGAAGAGGTTGACGTAGCCGAGGTCGTCCGCCGTTGCGAGAATATTCCCGTCCGCGTGCAAGTCAGCGGCATTGACGTCCGTCACGTCGCTGTTGGGTGGCCAGATACCGGTGCAAGTCTCGCCCAAAATGCAAGTCCACGTGGCCCATTGTATGTCTTCTACAACAACAAAAACACACGGAAAAGCTTTTAAGTGCAGTAAGTTTTTTATTTAAGTAAGCTTTAAGGCGATTATTAGGTTTTAAATCCGCTTCCACATGGGAAAATAAAATTTGCTAAATTTTTTTGGTTTAAAATTTTAATTTTGAATTTTTTTTTCAAAAAGCTTTGTTTACTGTTAATAGTGATTACAAAAATATAAATTTACCCTCTTTACAATTTTTTAACGGACCAAAAGAATTAAAATATTTTTAAAAAGAATGGTATTATCCTGGAGCTATCCAATGACTACACAAAATAGGATTAACCGTCTAAGTGCAATTGGATGTCTTAACCTTAAGCAATAAGCTCACTATGCAGGACTTCTGTCATTGCCATACTTTTATCGTAGCTGAATTTCCAGATTTATTATTTTTTTATATTTTATAATATTTAAGCTTAGATACCTGGAAGTTCTACTTTTCTTGTTCCGGACGGCGCTTCGTAATAAAGCAGCTCGCGGGCTCCGGAATTTAGCTGCAAGTATTTTCCTAAAACCAAAAAAATACTACTAAAACATATTTTATTTTGTATGTGGTAATATGGTATTTTATATAAGATACAAATATAAAAAAAACATAACACAAATGAAGATAATTCTTCATTTATATAATTTTTTTCTTCTGCACAAATATCTTAAAAAATATACTTAAAATAAAATTATAAAAATTTTCTACTAAATCATAAATACCAGTTGTGTCCCAATCAATATGTGTAATATATGAGGAAGCGCCTTTGCAGACACCTAATCGTTTTCCGGACTGCGTATTGTAAATGTCGACGTAATTATCATGGGAAGCTACGGCGAAATAGGCTCCTTGACCTGAAAAACGAACTAATAAATGTTTGTTTGTTTAAGTTTATTTATTTCGTCAAAAGATATTTGATAATCAAGAGATCTAAAAAAGGTATAGAAGATGCGTTTACAAATATTTACCGCTGGTATTTGTTGGTAATTAGTAATTATATCCTTCCAAATCAATTGGGCGTTGGGTACTTATTTTAAGCTAAGCATTTGTTTTGTTGGAACACGAAATGAATGAACATTTATGTTTTTGTTTTTATTTAAAACTTAAAACTAAACTCAACGGCAGTGTAGAAGCGACAGAGCGGTCGCGACAGCCGCCGCGCAGAATAATTATAAAAAATAAAAAAAAACAATAACGGAAATTCCCATTGTATTTTGAATTAATTTTATTACGCGGCCTGAAGTCGGTAAAAATACAGCTAGAATAAACATTGAATGTTTTGAATTTCGCTTTAATTTAAACGTAGCAAAGTGAGTCAGTTCATTTAATAATTTACATAAAGTGGGCCAAAATCTTATACAAAAGCTTTAATATTTATTTTATATGAATATATTAATATAAAAACATAGGTAAAAAACATATATTATGACAGAAAGTAATTTTTTTGTGATTTCCTAATTTTTTCTGCACAATAAATGACATTTTCAGATATAAATTGGTACATTTTTATTTTTATTTTTTTATTTTAACCATTTCAAGTATTTGTAAATGGATTTAAAATGAACTGCTGGCATTAATTCAACAACACTCAGTGTTTAAGTAATGTCGCTTCCTGGTGGCATTTGAGTTTTAATTCACTTCATTATTGCGATTATTTATTATTTATATATAAATTTTTTATTACTGACTTAAATTTGACCAGCCTTAATTTCGGCCACCGGTTGTTATTTTTGCTACGCGCATAGTTATATGAAATGAGCTGCATTAGTAAATAGATGACATGGCGATTCGTCTGAGTCATACAGAGTTCATTTCATAACTTTACGCATGGCAATAATAACAGCCAGTGACCGAAATTAAGATCTGGCCGACTTTAAGTCAGTTATTATAAGTGTTATTATTTATTCAAAGCTAGTTCTTGTAGTAATATGCAAGCAAGCTATTGTATTACCGAACTAATTTTGATTTTAAAACTAATATTTTGAAAAAAAAAAATATTTTCCGGTGCGTTGAAATTGATAACAATGTTTGTGTAAACAACAAATTAAAGTTATAACAACTCTTTACCCGGGGAAAATTTTATATCTGAAATTTCTTCTTTTCGATGTCGAAAGCTGAAAACTTGCTGGAAACCAGGAATAGAGAGGACTTTGACATAACCTAAAATGTGTTAAGCACATTTTTAACTATTTATTTTTTTTAATTCTAATATTAATTATATTATGCTTTTACTTCTGCAAACTACAAAAAATATGCTTTTGGTTTTCGAATGACGCATCCATATTAAACATGCATTTATAGGCAAATAAAATCTAGCTGACCTCGATAATTGCAATATTGAATCGACTATTTAACAACAAAACTAATAAATTTTTTAACAAAAGCTGTTTCAAAATAAAGATCAAAATCCGCATTTTAATAATTATTTATCAAATTTCTCAATATAAAACCCAAATGCAAATTTTTAGGGGTTAAATTTGGTTAATTTTTGTATATTTTGTAAAAGGTGAAATTAAAATTAATTCTACATTCTTGTTTGTTTTTCTTAAACACGTCATAACCGCACATATTTTAATCGGTGCCCTCATGTCTGCGTACACATTATTGGCGTCAGTCAGATATAATTCAACCACAAGCGAATAAAAAACGCTATATAAATTTTATTTATAAAACGGATACGTTTCGACACATGAAAAAAACCCAGGGCTTTGTCAGGTATAACTAAATAAAGAAAAGTTATACTGTTTTATGCTGTATTTATTTTGTTTAAAGCCATGCTAAAGGCACAAAACACTTCGAATTATGACTTGTAGACAACTCTAAAAGATTTCGAAATTATTGATGTTTGGTTTAAAATCTAAACAAGATTTATTAGTAATTACTATTTTTTAAAATTAAAAATTAAGATTTCTTTCTATACCTGGAATAAATAATAAAGTATAAACTAATTAAAACTAGGAAGCATAAATAAGAACAAAAATTAAGTACTAAATATAAGTTTTAAACGTTTATTTTCTTCTTTTTTTCAACGCTAAAAACTCTGAAATTTATGACGACCCATAAATGAAGGCGAGATAAGGCTGACAATTTTTGGAGACAAAAAGAAAATTATCCCTACTGGGATTAAAAGCCGTGTCTCTTTTTCTTGATCAACCCGCTACAACTGCTCTATAGGGGCAATTGTCAGTTACAATAAAAATTCTTTTGCACTCGCCAGTAATCATGAATGATCATTATGAATAAAATTTTTAAACTCATCAACAAAAATGCTATGAATAAAAAACCATACTTCCCCTAAAAAAGCCTAAAAAAAACTTTATCGCGATATTTTAATTTAGAAAATAGTGTACGTATTCTTGATGAATGCTGTCCAAATTAGCAAAACTTTATCCCGATTTTAATTTTTCATATTAGTGTCAAAGAACAACCTACCGTCCAAACAGCCAACCCCTAACAGAGAACCGTCAGGAGAGTAGGCCACACAGCGCAATTCCTTGCCAAGGGAGTGCAAGGCAATCAGCTCGGGTTTCGCGGTCTCCAGACTCCACAGGCGGACATACTGGTCGTCGCTGGCCGTTGCGCACACTGGGTCTGTAGGGTGTGGAGACAGACCCCAGACTTCTCCTTGACAGTGACCCTAAATTTTCCAAATTTTTGCAAAAATCGGTAACATTTATCATTATTTCTATCACCCATCCTTTTAAAAATGTTATATCACCATGACAATAATAGTGATAGTTGTTCCGACTTGCGATCACGACAATCTGCCAATGTTTTAAACCAAAAATTTTTTAGTACAATATTTCCTTCTTTGTCTTATGGTTTGGCGATTTACTTTCCAATTTTTTTGAAAGATCGGCTCAAACTTGAAAAATCCCTCTATTCAGCTTTAAAAATGATTCACGATAATTATCAAATGTCTTACATGGATCTACAAAGAAAAAGCGGAATTCCGTCTGTTGGAATGACTGCAGCCAGTTTTCGTTCTAGACTTATTTACAGTTATCACTATGACCTAAGAAAACCACCAGAAAATGACTTTTCTCTTCTTAATGTACAAAATCTCAGAAGAGAAGCTCAACTTCGTGTTAATACACATGAATATATGTTACCTCAAAAACATTTTATGCGCACTGATTTTTCTGCACTTAGACAGTCAAAAAGGTTGTGGAATTGTTTAAATACTAATTTTTGTGAGCAAAGTAGTGGAAGTTTTTATAGAAAATTACGTGATCCTAATGTACTGCAACAGTTGTTTCAAAATAACCAATTTTACAATGTATATTAATATTGGATTTTATCTATTTTTTTCAAACTGTTTTCCAATTATTTGTTTACCCATCATAGCAATCTTGCTATGTGGTTTAGGGTTGCCGTTTGTGTTGTGTTTCGATGGAGTCCGGAATCTTTTCAGGAACATAATGCTGGCGGCTTCTTTTGTACATTCGTGGTTTTGTACATTCATGGTTGGTTGGTGTGATGGGTGGGCATGTTGCTTATTTTTTCTGCTATTATAACTATATTTATATTTATATGTGATTAAATAGGTAGATACAAGTCTAAGTGCAGTATTTTTACTAGCTTTTGTGTCTTTCCTGTCATTGCATTTAGATGGCAAAATAAAGATTGATTGATTGATTGATTGTTCCCTCGGCTCCATCGATCTTAAACCGTTATGACGTTACAGATTTACTTTTAGCCGATTAGCGCTTGGGAAAAAATGGAGATCTCTACGTTCATTGCAGATCAATTTTTTCAAAGCGCTAATTAAATAAAACAACTCCTCCCAAAGCTATTTCCACAGAGCAAAACATATGATGTAATCACGAATATTATATGACATTTTGAGGGTCCCTAAAATCCTGACGTGTTAATTACTTGTGTTAAAACCCGGACATGTCCGTTGTCTCTGTTGATTTCCAAAAGCTCGCCCTCTTTTGTTCCGGCCACAATCGCATGGTCGGAAATGGCCACGGAGCGAATGGTGGGCAGTGCAGAGGTCAACGTCGATCCGTCCGAGATACTTTCCTGCAAACAAAAATGAATAACTCTCACTGTGGTTATGTGTCAAAAACACTTTATAAATGCAAGTTCTAAAATAAGGTCAGCGGGTGATGGTGCAAAATATTACGTTTGTCAAGCAAGTACTATTGAGGCTGGCAATAAATCACAAGTTCAAGTCTTGTATTGTGCGTTTTTTGGCCATAAACCTTAAAATAGTAGATTCTTTTTTTATTTACAACTCGTTTCATTCACTTTCTGATTTTGGAACGTCACTAAAATTAGAGTTTTATCTTTTACTTTCTATGACGGTAAGAATGGAGTATTAAATTTGATTTTGCTTAATTTAAAGACGTGATACCAAAGTCAAATGTAAATACAAAATCAAAAATTAGTTTTTTATTGGAAAACTTTGTTCAAAAATTTAGTGAAATGTTTTACAACAAATAGGCTGGTTTTGTTTCGTACATGTTTTAGAAATCTAGTTAAAGATAAAATTATGCATATCGTCATATCATGTAGAAACATATTACCTGTGAAAGTGGAAATGTTTTGAGAGTCTTTTCAAACGTATCATTCCACAAAGCAATTTGACTGTTTTTTCCACCAACGGCAAACCCCTATAAAATTTAAAAGCAACAACTTGTAGCTAATGTTTATTTGGGTTTATACATCCTGACCCGAATGTCAGTTTTAAAGGAAATCATTTAAGGATCTGCCAGATAACAGCTTTTAAGGTGCCGAGAGCAAATCCCCAGCCAAAAGCTAAATCTAACCTACGAAAATTTGGTAATGAATCATGGTGGTTGCACGCTTAGTTTTCTAATCTAAAGCCGTAACTAGCTGAAACGTTTTTAAAAACTTGTTTCTTAATGTTATGCTGGGTTCCTACATCTTGATCTGAGAGTCAACTTTAAAAGCAATCGCTCTAAGAAACTTTCGACTTACTAAAAAAAACATTTAGTAAACTAAGGTAAGCTAAGTTTAAGGCATAATGCGTACCAAATGCAAATGCTAAATTGAGTTATTATATGGATTAAACATTGTACGCAAACCCTTTTTTCTGATTGCCGCTTTGTATAATTTTTAAACGAAAATTTAGCGGATAAAAACAGAGTACTTACGCCATCAAATCGAGACAGTGCGAGACATAAACCTTCACAAGCTTTTATGACCCGCAATAATTTGCTCTCTTTCCAACAGTACACGTCGCCGGTAGCAGCACCACTAAAATATACTGAATTTATTATTATTATTATTATTATTACTATTATTTTTATTATGTTTAATGTTTTTATTATTATTTATCATTTCGTTATTGGCGTTTTTTACGATAAATTGACTCATAATTTTATACATTTTTGCTTTCCACAGAAAAAGTCTTTATTTAAATTAGGATATCCCTATTCTAATTAGAATAACCTGGAGCAAAATAATACCTGTAGCAAACGTTGGGTTCAGCGCCGAATTCAATACAAAGCATAGTCTCGAGTTTGGCGACATTTCCAAGTACCCCTCTGGAAGAAGTGAATTTACTTTCTAAATGGAAATTAAGCTTTACAAGCTAACACATAGAAAACACACACAGTATCTCTAGGAGAAGTTAAAAAAACTAAACAATTTAGTTAATTTGTACAAAAGCAAGAAACATTTAATTATAACTTCAAAATTGCTTTGATTTATTGATTATTGAAACTATAAAAAGTGGTAGGGTAACTGACTTAATTTCGGCCACGCCTTAATTTCGGCCACCAATTTAGGGTGTTAGAAAATTGGCTTATTTTTAAAACACAAAAGAACTAGCACAAAAGTAACTAGATTAATGTTGAATAAAGTGTTTTTGCAAAAGTTTTTTATTTTTATTTTTCTACATTATCAACATTTTCATACAAAAAGTGAATTTTTTATGATTTTCTTAATTTTTTCTTTGTGTTTAAACTGCATCAAATTTAGAACGAAGCAATATATAACCTTAAAATATCTTCTATTTAAGGCTCAAAGTTGTTAATTTTCATGTTTTGATATTTTCTTCAATATCATTTTGCAATGCGTTTAACTAACTAACTGCGCATTTTAAGATTCCGTTAATTTCGGCCACCTTAAAATTTAGGTGAAAAAACCTGCCGATTTTGCTGTTCTTAAATATCATTGTACTACCATATTTATAAAGCATTTTTTTTGCTTGTTTGACTTTTTTTGACGTTTTTTAAGCCAAAAATAAAAATTGAACAAAAAATACAAGTTATTAAAACTTGTTTTTTTAAGGTTTTGACATAAATATTTAAAGTCTTGCTAATAACTATTAAAGTTCGCGAACGGGAAAAATTAAGTTATGTACCAAGAACAATACCTAAGGCTAAATTTGCAACTTTTAGAAATTTTTATTGTTCGTTTAAGCAATAGTTATGGCCTGTTTTTTGTAGGTGGCCGAAATAAATGGCACGCGCCTTAACTTCGGCCACTTTAAAAAAAAAAGTTCAAACCTTCACTGAATTTTAAGTGTAACAGAAATATTCAAATTTTGCACTGGAATAACAAATATAGCTATTGTTTGATTTTTAGGCCAAATTTTGGCTTGATTGAAAAAGCCAGAAAAAACTTATTCAAAAAAATAAAAAAAGGTGGCCGAAATTAAGTCAGTTACCCTACTTCATCGGTTTTTAGGCATAATGTTTTTTTTTCATTGCTTGCTGAATAAACCATATGAGTGTCTCTTCTACTACGGTTTTTGACGTATAGTACTGTTTAGTACTGTTATCAATAGTGACACAGCATCTAATATTGATAAAAGAGTATCTCACTCAGTTCATTCTATTCGAAGCCCTACGGAAACAAACTTATCTGCATTTTTTAAAATTTTCTACTCGGTTTTAATACATATACTATTTATCGACCTTAAATACAATAAATTCTTACCATTTCGGCTGAAAAATTTGATATGCCGTATCCCACCGATCACGAATTTGTTGTTATCACTCGGGTCAAACTTTATAGCGAAAACCTAAAAAAGATAACAAAGTAGTTGTGAATTTTTTTCGAATGTTAAACTTGTTAAAGAATAGTTGCAGCTTAATTACCTCACATGAAAAAAATAGGGGACCGGGACCATTCGCTCCCGGAAAATTTGCTCCCAGGACAATTCGCTCTCGGACAATTGGCTCCCGGACAATTCGCTCCCCGGACAATTCGCTCCCCGGACAATTCGCTCCTGGACAATTTGCTCCCTGGGCAATTCCCTCCCTGGACAATTCGCTCCCGAAACAATTCGCTCCCGGGCCAATTCGCTCCCGGGACAATTCGCTCCCTGAGAAAATCAATTCTTGGAGAAATTGTAGAAGGGACGATTCGCTCCCTGGACAATTCGCTCCCTGCCCAATTCGCTCCTGGGATTTTTAATAAACTCGATTGTTATAAAACTTTACTGTACAATTCGTTTTCTGTACAATTCGCTTACTCCCTCTGGAAGAACGATTTTTGGTGATTTTGTAAGAGAGCATTTTGCTGCCATTACTTCTAATAAACATAATTTTTATAAAGCATATTTTGTTTGGGACAACTTGCTTCTAAAAGTTTTTGATTTTTTTATATTTATTTTTTATATTTAATAATATTCAATCACAGATTGTTTTTTGCAAAAGATAAGATGGCTGCCAAGAGTTTTCCTCCAAAACAAGTCACTTCCACAGGATATCTCGCCAGCGCAATTTTTAATGAAAAACCCATTTCCACTACTTTTGTTTACTCTTTCTTTTTATTGGTTTTCTGATTATAGTAAACAATAAGCGATTGCACAGATTAAAAAATCCAAATAGATTTAATTCGCCGCTAAAAAGATATTTCGCCAATAAATTAACACAAAAGATTTTCCTAAGATTTTCCTTTTATAATCAATGATTACATTGCTACCTACCAGTAATTCATTCTGACGAAATTAATGTTTTTTTAGTTATTTTTTGTAAAAATGATGTGTAGTTTATTGATTGTTTATTATTAATTTATTCTTGATTTAATTGTCATATAAACTAACCTATTTTGTACAACTATATAAACTAAACTTAAAAATAAGTGAGCATAACAGAATGCTTAGTTTTTGTATATTATATTGTATTTATAAAAACAATGTTTATTATATCCATTTAACAATTTTTTATATTCCATAACTAACCAAAACAACTTCTTTAAAAGGCATATAAGCAACGTGAAAAATATGAGAAAAAATATTAAATTTAATATTAAAATTTATAATTAAAATTAAATAAGATAATATGAATGCATTTAATAGTGATGTTCCTACTCTCCAATATCATGCTCCAGAGCTCTGGCATTTTGAAGCCGAGGGAACTCCGTAGCTCCGGAGCTCCGCCATTAAATGAGTGATTTCAAGCGTAACCTTGAAATATGTTTCAAGTTATTCTACTTGCATATTTAAGGCTTTTTTGTTTTAAATGAGTTTGAAAAAAATTTAGTTTACAAAAATTTTTGATAAAATAATTTATGTTATTACTTTTTAATTATTTATGAAATTAGCACCAAAACAGTGCGGAGCTCCGGAGAAAAAAGAAGCTGTATTAAAATATAAACTAATTATCGCAATAATCAAGGATTTATTAAAAAGTTGGCATTAACATATTTCTGGTGCAAACGCAATTTTTTTTATGAAACCTTTTCCAAAATGACGAATTTCTTATGACCGGATATAATTATTAAACTAAAAAAAATAAAAAAATAAATTTCAGGTTCCAGAAAGGCTTATATTTTTTCAGCTTCAAAATTTCAGGATTTAAATTTATATTTTCATTCTATTCTATTATTATACGAACTATTTTCTTAGTCATGTCTCCCCGCAATGCTTGTGGCGACTCTTTTCAAAACTACGTAACCCTCGGAGTTTCACCTTATTTTTGTGCTAACTTCATAAATAATTACAGAGCAGTGCCATTAGATATTTTATGAAAAAATTTTTTTCAGAACATTTTTTAAATCTTTCAAAATAAAAAAAGTCCTAAAAATGCGGATAAAATAATTTAAAGCATATTTGAAATTCAAATAAGTTTAAATGATATTAGAGGTAACAACATCACTAAATCGAAAGCTTAATTTAAAAAAAAAACACTTAGCGCTTCAGAGCAAGAGAATGAACCATGTCCAGGGATTAAATTGTCCCCAATGAAGTAGGTTTAATAAAAATTGCGTTTACGAAAACTCCCGAGAGCGAATGTTCAGGGAGCGAATTGTCCCTCTTAGATTTTATCCAACAATTGATTTTCCCAGGGAGCGAATTGTGCCGGGAGCGAATTGTCCGCGAGCGAATTGGTGGGAGCAAATTGTTTTCAATTCAAAAAATAGTTAAATTACAAACTGACTGTAATAATAGTATAAATAAAACTCTCAGACGTTTGCTAACAGATTTCTACTACCAAAAAAAGGTGATAATTGTGAATAATACTTTCGAAATCTTTGTGAGACCGCATTAAACTTGAAAGGGAATTTGATTTGTAAAAAAATATGCGGTCTGAAAAACGAATTTGAGTTTTTATTTCGAAAACAAATCAATTCATGAATATCACATAATAAATAAATTGCATACGGAGTCGTTAAATTGGCATGAAAACGGGTTGAGCGCAGCTAATTAAATGTTCAATATTTTCTTGTACCTTTTTACCCAAAAAATTAAAATAAATCAACAGTTACACACGCGTTTTTTTACCTTAATATCACTTAGGTAAGATTCGAGGATTGCAAACGCACTTTAACCAAAAATATCTTTTTGCTTTTATTTCAATTAAAAATAGCTTTGTTGTTTTTAATTTTTGCTTTAACTTTCCTCAGACCTAACGTAATATTGAAAGATTTTCATACTTTATCGTTGTGGCCTCTGGTAGAACCAAGAACGGTTCCGGATTCCCAATCCCAAACCACCACGGTGTGATATTCGTCCAAACCCACACTGGCCAAAAGACTTCGGTCGGAAGAAAACGTGAGCGCCGCTACTCCCCTTTAAAACAGCAAAAAACATGCGTTTTTTTAAACAAACGGCTTAGTGGTACTGCCAAGCCTATATATAATATAAAAATTTAGAAAAATAAGTAACTTGTTTTGAGAAATTTATTGCCTCAATTAGCACATAATTCAAAAAAAAGAACATCCTAATTATGGCCCTTGACTTCTTTAATTAAGGACTTGTTTCTAAATTGGGCACAGCAATTCTGGCGTCTTAGAGCTTTCATTGTACCGAAACTCGATCGAGGCGCGCCCTAACTGAAACACACTTTTAATTTTATCAATTAGAATAAATGACTGAAGTGGCCAACCTGAATTTCAGCCACGTTATTGTTGCCATGTTGAATGTTATGTAATAAACTGTGTATTACTAGATGGATTGTACTGATCTTAATGTATTGAGGTGACTCAAATAATTTTGCGTGTGAGGAGCATAATCAGAGGCAAAAATTAAGGCAGGCTGAATTTAAGTCAGCTACCCTAGAACAATTTCCTCTTCGTTTTGTCACAAAATTTTGTCAAAATACGTTTATTCTTAGGAACCGCCTATATGCAGGGTGTAAAGTGCTATAATATTTCTCTAATTTTACCGCATATTCATTGGGTTTCTCTATATTTAATTTAAACATTCAATAATAAGAGTTTTTACACACCCTAATTGGGATGCTCTTTAGAAACAATACATCTAATTAGAACACTTGCCCTAATTAGGATGGGCCCTACTTGGGTCGTCTACAAAATAAAAAAAGGTAAATGCTTCTAAACAATACTAGAAATTATTGTTTTATTTCTACATAATATTTAGCTAGATCAAAAAATAGAGGATATGTCATAAATATGTAAAAACTGTATTTTTCAATGTTTAGATTTATAACCTAACACTAAAGTCTGTCTAGAAAAAAATTACATTTTAGAAAAAGTTTGAAAGTTATTATACCAAAACACATATCATAAAATATAGAATTATGTTATTTACTGTTGATTATGTCCCGCTCAGGCAATGTAAAAAAGTGCAATTTTATCAAAAAATATATCAACGTTTACTCTAGAGTTTTATAATGCTTTGTATATATTTTAAAAGTTTTACCTTTCATGATGATCTTGAAGCGTTTTCAAAGTTTCCAAAGTTTCGTTGTTCCAAATATGTATTGGGGGATTTTTTCCTACCTAAATCATTTTACTTGAGAAAAAAAAACAATACGATTCATTAAAAAAATAATTATTAACAAATAATACTACATTTAGAACAAAAATTAAAATAAAAATATGTATAAAATACAATAAGAGTTGTCAAAAACTAAAAATTTATAATTTATGCCGAAAAGTTTAAAGTTATATATGGCATAATTTAAAGTTTTATAAATGACGAAAGCAGTTTTCTAAATACAGCATCTTATATATGAAACCCTTTTTATACGTTTTAATATTTAATTGACATGATTTATATAATACTAAATAATCCCTATTTTTAATTTAGCGAATACCCCTCGAGACTTCTGTTCCAAAACATTTTTTTATTGTAAAGTAAATATTTTTATCGAGAAATTGAGTAAAATATCAGAAAACTGACTTAAAGTCAACCAGGCCTCAATTTCGGTCACCCAGCTGTTATTTTTGCTATGCGCAAGGTTATGCAATGAACTGCATATGGCTAGATGGATGATATGACCAAAAATATATAATACTATATATTATTAGAGTAGTGCATTTAATTTCGGCATTTTTCCCAATTGGGCATTTTTGATTTTGGACTATATCTTTGGTAATCCTGGACGGAATACGACGTTTGATAGCTCAATTGAGAGCTAATTATATGTAGATGATTGTCGTGAGCTTTTTATTTGTTATGTTATGATATTTTCATGTGAAATTGTGTGATTTATAATTTAAAAAAATTGTTACTCGTTTTTAGAACATGGGCATTTCATGATTGCGCAATAAATTGGTTTAAAAATTAAACTGTCCTGGTAAAATTTAGTCTATTTTCCAAATTTTTAGTCCCCGTGGTTCTACGTTGCGTCTGTGGTGAGCAATCGTTATAAAATAAAATAGTGTAATTTCGGCAACCTATTGCTGTAGGTAAAAACGGGTTCAATTTAGTGGTCGGGTGTTAAATTGTAGTTGTAATTAGTTAAAAGACAACGTTGAAATGTGTAGGAGTCATAACACTGCACTTAAACTCGATTAAGGGGTCTTTTTAAAAAGTGCCGAAATTAAATGCACTTTTTTCCCAAATTTTCCTCATTTTGATACCATTTAGCATTTTAGCTGTAACTTTTTGCCAGTTACACGTTGAACAACAAGTAAAAGCTTAAATTAAAGAAAACTGTCTGGAGATAATGATAGGCTTTTAAATTTTTGAAAATGATGATTTTTTTACTGAGAAACAATCGATTGTTTGTAAAGTGCCGAAATTAAATGCATACATTTAATTTTTGCACTTTTCCATTTTTAAAAAAACTGATTTAATTAAGTAAAAAAAAGAACTTTCGTACAATGAATTTTTTATGAAGCAACGCAGTATCGTAAAAGCTTTAAACTGAGCTATCAAACATGAAAATCAGGCCATACAGTGAAAAGTTACATTGGAAAAACGAAAAAGTGCCGAAATTAAATGCACTACCCTATATAGTATTATATATTTTTGATATGACGATCTATCTAGCCATACGCAGTTTATTTGATAATTTGGCGCATGGCAAAAATAACAGTGGGTGGCCGAAATTAAGGCTGACCGAATTTAAGTCAGTTACCCTATGTAAGATAGTTTTAATACCTGTCCAGTCGCAACAATTTCCTTCTGATGATGAATGGCCAGACACAAAATATCGTCATCATGGTGGATGTAAAAACGTTGCTGACCGTTTTCTCTGCTCAGTGGTAAAGTTTCAACAAATCCCCATTGCGCAATAAAATAAGCGTAATTAAAATATAATGACAGCCACTTTTTATTAAAAACTACCACTTTACTCGTTGCAAAATTGCTTTAACCCAATGCCACTACACTGTAACGATGGTACGACGGATACACAATGATATTGCAAGATTCATAAATGGCTAGCTAGATATAATAAAATGCAGGTAATTATTGTTTTTTTAACCCCCACACGTGATGACACAATGATGGGCTTGTGAAAAATTAATCGCAGCAACGGGTTAATATAATATATTATTTTTCGTGTTACTTTATATAGTTTTTTTTAAAAACACAAAATCAAAAAAAAACTTTTTTGGACCAAAAAAAACACTTCTGGCCAGGTAATGAGGGAATTTTAAAAAAATTGGTGCAAAATCATCGACGATTGTCCTTATTACATCTACTAATTGGTTTTTATTTTAATTTTTTTTAGGAAATAATTTTTTTTTATTTGTAATCTGTTATTCAATAATTTTTTCTACGCAGAAGCTATAAATCAAAGGTTTGTTCAAAAATGATGTGGTCTAAAAAACATTTTTAGGTGGACATATTTCACTCACAAAAAAAATGATTTAGAGGAAAAATAAATAAATGTATGGCTAACGTTGAATGGCATAAACTAATAAAGGTTTTGTCTACATCGACCGCACCATTAGTGAGATATGCACACTTGAATTTTTTTTTAGTCCACATCATTTTAGTGCAGACTTTAGGATAAAAATATAGATAGCTAATCATCTACATATTATAAGTTTTCAATGCCGTTCATTTGCCAAGGCAACTATGCACAGGAGCACGAATAGTGGTTAGAGCGAATTTGCTGAAACTGCACCGATTCAAAACCACGCCCACCGCGGCCACGTGATACACCAGCTCCCCATTGGCGGTAAAGGCGATATTGTTCCGACAGTCGTACCCGCGGTAACTGAAAAACGAACTGTATTAATGTTTATTATTAAAAACAATTATTGTACGGCACTTACCCTTTTTCACGTTTGAGATCCCGTTAAGAATTTCAAAGGGTTAAATTGAAAACTAAATATTATATTACAACTAAAGGCAAAAAAACTTATTAACAAACAAACAACTTGTCATTTTAAAATGAAGGTGAAAATTAAATGATATTTTAAAATTTACAAATTTTAAAGGACTCGACAGTTTTACAATTTTGATAAATTTCTGAATTTAATATAAACGCACCCAAACACATGAAAAAGCTTGAGACTCGCGGATGGCGGAGGTTTTCTTTCCGCTTTGCTGGCGCCTGTGATTTTTCGGACTTCTTTTCGGATGGCGCGCTTCTTGGCAGTTTTGGATTTGGCCGCCGGGACGGTCCCTGAACATCCAAACATTTCTTTGGAATTATTTCAAGACGAAGGCAATAAAAATGAATTCAGAAAAGTTTTATGGGACGGTCCCTGAGGCCTTGAGTGTTATTTGAAACTATTACGAGACCAGGACCCGGGAGATAAAAGTGAAGTTTATACCAAGATTTCTGTGTGGCTACACCACCACAAATCAACGCCAGGACTCTTGGCTGTTTATTAGTTTTGAAATGTAATAAAAAATACGGTGGTCAGCGACACCACGCCGAAATCTTCGGGAATACAGTTTGAAGTAAATCACACTTAGCTCAGTACTTATTATTGCAAAATTCGAAAACAACGCTCTTTCAGGAAGAACTGTAAAAAAAATTTCTTTCTTATATTGTTTCGGATAAATTAAGTAATTGTTATTGAAAACTTAAAGGTTTTAAGCTGTTACTTTTTGTATAATTTACTTAGCTTTTAAAAAGAACTGAGCACGAGGGTGTTAAAATTTTTTTATTATATACTTCGGCGTACACAATCTTATAAACATGCCCGGCAAAAAAATCTAAAAAAATTACTAATACCGAGCAACTATTATGACATGCTGTAATGCCAATAATAATGAATCAGATATATGTAGATACTTACATCCCTTGAATTCGAATGTAAAAAATTTGCGCAGACATACAAACTTTAACAAGATAAGAAGTAAATAAACAATAAGAAAAAAATACAATTAAAATACATCTGGATTGCTTAACTCCGCAAAAAAAATGAAACAAGAAACACACATAAACTGAAAAGTGACAAGGTAATATAAATACTGCCAGAGGAAATTTACACTGGGTGGTATGGTAATCAGTCATATTTAAATATCTTTCGTAAGCAGCGCACGAAATATATTTTTTATATGTTTTAATAGTTTTAAGTATCCCGAGTTTTTGTAATTCTACACGCAGCTGCACAAACCAAATATATTTGGATTAATATTGAGATACGATGAAACAAGCGAGACAAGTAAAAAAACTTTCGTGTCTGTAAGCGTTTCAATGGCAATGTATTAATTCTAATGGGAAAATATTGCAGATTTAATATTTAATTATCCACGGTTACTTATTGCCGTCATATACTGAAAAGTTGATAAAAAAATAATATGACACCTTCTGTAAAAACGAAATAAAATCCAAACCATCAAATCAATTTAATCTACCTTTCTGACATTAAAAGTAAAGAAAATAATACCATAGCAGCACAGGTTTTTTATCTTATTTTATATTAAACTGAATGTTTAAAAATTTGTTTCTTACATATTTTCTATTGTACAGTCGGCTGGATTTGAAACAGGTTTGATATGGTTAATATTGAGTCTGACTCAGTCGGCCATATACAACGCTGTTTTCAGCAGAATGTTTCGAAACCAAAGCAAAGCATGCATTACAGACCTTGGTTTGTTTTACAATTCCGGAAAAAACAACTCGGTTAAATTTTATGAGTAACAGTGAACACTTAAACAATGTTTTACTTTTTTTTTGAAAAAAAATTTAAATTTAAAAATCTTTGGAAAGTGTTTAAAAAATTTTCTAGGAATTCTGCTAATATAGCGAATTCTGCTATTAAATCAAAAACATAAACTTAGCTTAAATGTATAGCATTTCTTTGGGTTTTAAAAGGAAAACACCATTCTCCGTCTTTTTTTAAAGTCATTCATGAAGTTTAAAGTAAATTTTATAATGATAAATATATGGGTTATATTAGAAGTTTGCCAATGAAAACGTGTTACAATCACGCTAAGTTACTTCTGTCTTTGACTCGTTTTGCCGTATCGCTTACGCAAACTCTCCCGTTCGAGGTCGGAATCGTGTTGGTGATCATCCGGCTCGCTTCCCTGACTACTGACGCTCGCACCTTTAATTCGCCCTAAAATTTACAAAATACGTCCTAAAATTTGCATATTTTGTCTTAAAAATATTTGCATAATTTCTGCTAAAATTTGCATAAGTATTCTTTACCAATTAATTTTACAAAGCCGAGCGCCTTAAGGTGAATTTTTGAAACCGTTGTTTACATGGGTATGATTTTTATTATGAGTCGTGCAAAAAATAAAAAGGGCGTCGTGAATCTCACCTTACCACCAGGGCTTTGTAAAGTTATTCATTAGAAAGTAACGCAGCATAAACTTAAAACAGCAGATACGATAAGAAACCTAAATTAGTTAAGAGCTTGCAAAAACTATTTATATTAAATAGATGCAGTATAGATCGAAAAATCCAATGGACAAAATTTTGAAATTTGCGGTATCGTATGGATGCCACCGTCACTAAACCACAAAAAATTAAAATTTGTACCCCTACTTCACCAGTTAAAAACAGAAAGATTTTTACGTACAGAGATAACCATCTGTTCGGTTATGATATCCATTAACCCATGGTCATTTTTAGATTGCTTTAACTACATCTTGTTAAATTAGATCAAAATATAAAAAAATTACAAGAATAACTTGAGTTTTTTAAATTCTTATGCTTATTTTGCTTTTTTTAAGTCAAGTTCTACAAAGGGACTAATAATATAAAATATTTTTAGTAAAATAATTTATTTCGTCAAACCCAGAGGCATACTTAAAGGTGCGGTGCGGAGTTAAACTTTTTGTCTTCAATTTTGATAATTCTTTGTGAAAACCTTCCCCCTGCCTCTAATAACCCACAAAAATTTTTTCAACAAAATATCTCCAGTGGTTTAGGAGTTATGACCCCTTCCCCCAAAATAACATTTTTCAACAATTATGTACGTAAAAGATTGCTCAATGGGTGAAGCGATTTAAGTTACAAATTATGCACTCAAAGAAAGCGGCTACTTTCTACTTTAATTCAATACTTTAATTATTAAAATTGATGCAGTATTTCTCGAGATATTGAGTTTCCCCCTACAAAAAAAAACAATTTTTTCGCTAAAAAACGAAACGACAGAAGTGATTTGATGAAGTTTGCCTAACATTTTTGCCGTCATTTTGTATTTTTAGCGAAAAAATAGCGGTTTGTTTTTACAGGAAACGCAATATGTAAAAAGTAGCAGCTTCCTTTGAATGCATAATTTGTAACTTATATTGTTATACCCATTGAGCAATTTTTGACGTACAGCATTGTCGAAAAATGCCATAGCAGCATTGGGGTGTCATAACGCCTGAACCACTGGAGATATGTTGTTAAAAAATTTTTGTGAGTTATTGGGGGTAGGGGTAAGGTTTTTACTAGAAATTATTAAAAACGAACACAAAAAGTTTAACTCCGCACCGCACCTTTAAGCAACAACCAATCAACTTAATTAGCAAGCCATCTTTAACGAACGTCAATTTTTGAGTACATATTTGACCAGCCTAATCTGTACTTCGATATTTTGGTTACAGCGGTTAAAAGACACTGTTTTAGATTTAATGGCTTTTAAATTTGCGCGAAAAAGTCAGTCTAAAATTGTCATTATAAAATTTGCATAGGAACTGTAAAAGTATTGTTTTTTTTAATTTACATGAAGAATTTCCGTTTAAAAATATTGTTTTAAAATTTAGCAAACGAATGTCGGTTAAAAGTGTTTTGTTCTAATTTGCATGAAACATATTGCATTAAAAGGGTTGATTTTAGAAATTTCGAATCAAAATTGAGGTTTTTAAATTAGCATACAAAATATCGGTCTAAAAAGTCGGTATTATGTGTTTATAGAGCATAATGGTCTGAAAATGTTACTTGTAAAATTGTGCAGAGAATATCGGCCAAAACGGGAACCTATTAAATGACATACATTGCAGAAAGAGCGTATATATAAAGACTCGCTTAAATGTGCGGTGCGGAGTCAAACTTTTTGTTTTCCATAAAACTTTGTCAGGGTTGCCAGGTTAGCCTCCTTGGGGCTATATTTAGCCCCTTTTTCAGGCTGATAGCCCCAAAAATTTGGAAATAGCCCTTAGCCTCTTTTTTTAGCCCCTTTTTCCAAAAATAGCTCCTTTAATGGTCCCTTTTGGAGTCAGGTTCAAAACTTAAAAAAACCGGAGAATTATCTTAAAATTACGATAAAATGATCACTGTTAGTAATAAACTACACTTATCATGATAAAATATATAATAATTTTAAGGTTTAACGATTTTTCGTACGACTTGCTGTCCGTGATTTAACTTTGGTTCCTTGTGAAATTTTATTATGATAACTAACTGGTGAATTTATCAATTTTTAATTAAAGGTGCGGAGCGGAGTCAAACTTTTTGTGTTTGATTTAGATAATTTTTTGTGAAAACCTTACCCTTGCCCCCAATAGCCCACAAAAATTTTTTCAACAAAATATCTCCAGTGGTTTAGGAGTTATGACCCCCAAAAATGGTGTTTTTTGACAATTCTGTACGTGAAAGATTGCTCAATGGGTATAACGGCTTAAGTTACTAATTATGCATTCAAAGAAAGCTGCTATTTTCTACTTTAATTTGATACCTTGATCGTTAAGATTGGTGCAGTATATGTCGATATATTGCGTTTCTCGTACAAAAAAACACTTGATTTTTTCGCTAAAACACAAAGTGAAGGAAAGAAAGATTGGCTAACTTCACAAAATCACTGCCGTCGTTTGGTGGTTTTAACGACAAAATCGCGGGTTTTTGTACGGAAAACGCAATATTTCGACAAATACAGCACCAATCAAGGTGTCAAATTAAAGTAGAAAGTAGCCGCTTTCTTTAAGTGCGTAATTTGTAACGTATATACATCGTTATACCCATTGAGCAATCTTTCACGTACATAATTGTTGAAAAATGCTATTTTTGGGGGGTCATAACTTCTAAACCACTGGAGATTTTTTGTTTAAAAAATTTTCGTGGGTTATTGGGGGCAGGGGTAAGGTTTTCACAAAAAATTATCACAATCAAAGACAAAAAGTTTGACTCCGCACCGCACTTTAAAGGTTGCATATGCCTGACTTAAAAAAACCGACGCATAACTTATCTTTGAAAATATTAAAACAAAAAAGCAAGTCCTGGAAAGACCAACCAAATATATTTAGCTCAATCACGAAGGATTTGCGACTCCGCCTGAGAACAATAGCGATGTTTCAATCATTAACAGCAAGCATAACCCAGAAGAATGACCGATTTTACACTTAATTTTTGATCATTTTTTTCGAGCATTTTTTTTCGCGTAAAACATTTCCTATGCACTCAATACTGCTTTTTAATGAACTCCGGTTTTCCTGCGCAGTGACTTTTCGTACAGGCATGTAAGAAAAGTTGGATTACTCACCTCAAAAAAATTAACACGTAGTTAGAAGTCACTGCGCACAAGAAGTAGAAAATAATGACAGAATTTTTTTTGGTCAATTTTTTTTTGTTTGTTTTTCTATATCCCAATCTTTCTATATGAAATGTAACTTGATGTTCGTATGATCTTATTTATAGAATTTCCAACTGATATGGGCAAGTCCTAGAGCAAGCGTGATATAAATAAGAACAAACATATTAAAGGATTTAAAGAATGGGTATGTTTATTATTATTATTGTACTAAAGTAAGTCCATTGTCTTGTTTCTTTAAAATTTGTGGTCAACAATTTAGTGTACAGTCGGAAATTCGTTTGCGTTAAATATTCTAGAAAAAATTAAAGCTAATGTTCTTTAAACGTATGCACAATAATACCAACAAATACAATGCACACTCAGCAAAATAAAAAATAAAAACATTATTCTTACATACATATTACATTATATTCAAAACCTCCATATAAAAATTAAAATTTTGCATGCGACAATAAACATTTTATTTTAAATCGCACATATTGTTGCAGATCTTGTACTTTTTGTAATGCGATTAAAAACCCCAAAATGAATAATAATTAATTGCATATTGTAATGTGCTAAAAAATGAATGATCTTTCGATTTGAGCAAGTGTAACAAGTTTATAGCTGATAATTTAAATATATAGTTTTGATTTTGGTTCATCCATAGCTAAAACTTTTAAAACCACATTTAGAAAATTATCTGTATTATAAAACTAAGCTTAAATTTAAAGTCAGGAAGATTCGGTGGCAGATTTCAATGGATTTTTTTGCGCATCTTTAATTAGAAATAAATCGTCGTTACTCTGACACAATGAGTCAAAATCGTCATAAAATACTAATAACTGTGACTTTTTATATCTCTTAAAACACAAACAATATAAACGAAATGAGTCAGAGTCACGCTAATTTTAAACTGATTGTGACTTTTTGTGTCAGAGTAAGGACGAAATTAACCTTTTCTGATAATTTAGGCGAAAAAAAACGCTTTTGAAATTAGAAAGGAACGGCTGATTGTTGCTAAATGATAAATTTTTATTTGTTAATTTCTCGCAGTCCTGTTTTTTTTGCCTTTCACCAACACTAAGGACTTGTTCACGCGGGACTGAAAGTGAAAACAAGTTCCGTGCGCGTTTACACCGTTACGTCGTCATTTGCTGCTGTGGTATAAACGTGTTGTCACTTATCACTTGTTACTTTGGCGTGAACTGGGCTCAAGACGCAAAAAGGGATTTAAATTCCGCGTTAAAAACGTAATAATTTTTAATTATGTTTATAATAATCTATACATTTTCTTTTTTAAACCAATAAAAACGAAAAACAGGTTTAACACCACAAGTGCAAGTGAAACGCTGAAACCGCTTAACCCTTAACTTCCGTTAACACCACAAAAAGTGTGCTCAACTTAACTCTACTCAACTTATATTTTAAAAAATGGACAGTCTGCAATTTTTATTCTGATGAGCCATTGCTGCAACTGATAAGTGACTGCAGACGCACTTTCAGTTTCAATATACTCATAGGAAAAGTTAAAAATTAGTTTCTATCTAGTGAATCTTGCAAAACAAATCAATTTTATGTTTAATATAAGCAAAAAACGGAAATACCTTTCTGAATTTGAAGTTTTTTCATTTTAAGTCGAAATTTTAAAAAAAAATTCAATATAATAAACTAAATATTTTAAACTCAAGAAGAAAAATTTAAGTAGAAATTTAAGCAATTTTTGATTCATTAAATAAATGTTATTAAAATTATAGATTGTAAGAAAATTGCTTTAGTTTTCAGAAAAATTGAATTTAAAAGCAAGAAGCTTGCAGCATTGAAAAAGTAGGCATATCACAACAAAATCACTTTCCGTAAAACCTCATCTTAGTCTGCTGGAATAAAAAACTATACGTACTTCTTGATTCCAAAGTATTAATCTATGCAATCAAGAGGGTTTGTAATAAGACCGATCCGCCTACTAATAAAAACTAAATTTAAACTAATAGCATTTTCTGGAAGACGTTCCAACAAAACTTCTTGGTTTGCGCGCGCCAAATTCGACTTTATAATTTCTCCGACTTCTACAATATAAAAATGCAAATAAATTATTTATGGAAACCGGGTGAAAAATAAAAAAGGTAGGTACTTAGAAAAATTTGAAGTGGTATAATGGACAAAAAAAAGAAAAGTATCCAGATTATAAAAATGCGAAGTTTTCTGTAAGGAAACCCAGAAAAAATATATAACATAAAAAAAGAAAAAAAAAACTATTTGCACGTACTCATAAGTTATACTCATACTCATACTCATAAGTTTTACTTTGGAATAATGTTTTATGTTTTAAAAAAATCCATTAGGTGATTTATTAGATTTCACTGGGAAGCTCCAACTACTAAATTACTTTTTAACGATAAAAAATTGCACATAAAATTAGCTGAAAAACGTGATTTTTAATCACGTTTTTCGAATTGGCTTTCATGTTTATTATTTGAAAACTTTTATATTTTTTTAGGTCATATCAACTTCTTATGCAAGTTTTTTGTAGTGGTTGTTAGTATACTATATTTTATTTTTAGCAAATATTATTGCGGACTTTGCTTTACAGGATAGTCATAAACCTACCATTTGAACAAACGTTGTTTAGTTTGAAAAAGCTTCACAAAATTATGACGTTATAGAATTAACTTTAATTAATGACTGCTAAAAAAAATCAATACTTCCATATACGTGGCGACCGAAGGGCCGATGACTCTTTTCTTAACCCCTCACACTTTGATTCCCACAGAGAAAAATATATAGCCGCAAATCAATGATTTACTCCCTCTTTGAGGAACCTTTAAATTCTAACATAAAAAGATGTAATTTTTTGAAATTAAATTTAAAAAATTAAAGCTTGGAACCGATCTCACAAAAGCCATCTTTTCTTCAATCTTATATTTAAAAACTAGGCTTTCAAATTAATTTAAAAAACTGATTTTTGAAGCAAAGTAAAATTATTATTTGTCAAATACTACAACATAAAAATCATAAAACATTAATTTATGGTTTTTGGATATCTATTGTTTTTTTATTATTTTTTAAAAACCTTTTACACTTTTTTGATTTTTTTTTCCACTGTTTTTTATTTCTTTAAAATGCATAAACTGTAAAATATATTTTTTTTAATTTTTTAGGTTGTATATATTTTAGTACAAAAATACCTTTTTTAATATCCAGGATGTACTTTCTTATGTCGGCTTCCCCAGGGGCGTCGCTGCCGAGAACCTTCCGGAGCTCCGTACCTATCTCTTTGACCGGGCGGCCGAGTAAGGCCCTAAATTTCGCGTAGGCTTCCCATTCAGGTCGGGCGGCCGCCATCACAAGACACAGTCCGTTCCCGTTGGCTTTAACAAACATGGTATTCATAAAGTGAAACATGACAGGGAGGCGCAAGGGCGCTTAAGACGCGAAGAGTCACCTGTTTGTCTGCTTGTCAGTTAGTCTGTTTGGGTTTTTTAACACAAAGCTGATATTCGGAATAAATAAGTTTGGTATTTTTTGATAAAGAGCGGTTATAACGCAAAAATAAAGGGTGACAGTACAGGCGTTGGATTTTTAACAAAGAAACGACAGTGAAATTTAATAAATGCTATTTTTTATTTTTTAAATAATTGAAACAGCGATGGCAATGATCAAAATAATACATTACATTGAAATCACAATAGATTTCTCAAAGTCTTTTCTTATGCTGTCAATTCTTCGCAGGTTTAGATAAGAGGGTTATCTTATTAACGCAGAACACTTTAACACTTATTCCCCAAGCTTAATGATTGTTCTATTTACGGCTAAAATTAAAATTATTAGAGATTTGGATTTTTTTATTACATAAAACCAAGACGAGTACCGATATTTTTAAATTTTACTTTCAAAATACATTTGATTGAATTAAATAATAAAACAAAACAATTTGCGACATACGATACCCACAGTGTTGTGCACCTTTTTAATACTGCTCTAATTTTTTTTTAAATAATAAAATTGTTATTAAATACTTTAAAAAAATCTTTTAGAGTTTTGACCTAAATCATAAAATTTATTAAAACAAGTTTAAAATTTATATTTCACAATCGGTTTTTTTATTTTATATATTTTAATAGTGATTAACTTGTACAATACAAGCTTTCTTTAACTAATATTTTAAAACGAAACGCTATTGATGCTCCTAATTTTTTTATGTAAAAACACGAAAGTATATAACGAAATTGTTTAAGACATAAATTCATTCCATGGGAAAAGCTTTGCGTTCATCGAAGTAAATTAAAACAAAACAAAATTAGCAAATAAGTGCGATAATTCAGTTGTAGCTTATTGACATAAATTTTATTTTCAACAAAAAATAAAACATTATTATTATCATTTAAAAACAAAACTTTTGTGTACTTTGGGTATAAGAAAAGTTATATAAGAGTTACAAAACAGAAATTATGAGAGTAAAACTTATTTGAAGGTTACAAAATAGGCATTAATTTTTTGTTATTTTATTACTGATTTTATACAACAAGTGAAAAACCATTAAACATACTTTAGATTTTATGATTGTTTTTGTTTTTAATATAAAATAAAATTACTTCCGCTCGACTAAATAAGTTATTGACATATAGTCATATCAATATAATTATCATTAAAGTATCTTTATTGCATATGCTAAAGGTATTTTTGAGGCATAAGTAAGAAATTTGGAATTTTGGAAGAATCTGAATTCACAAAATGTTGGAAAAGTTTCCAGCTCTGCTCTAAAAAAATTGGTTTATAGCCATAATCATATTTAAATTATGCATAAAATATCTATGCTTTATTTAATTTCTAATTATTGTTTAAAAAATTATTAACAAAATACAAAACTATGTATGTCAAAATTAATAATTATAGATTATGATCATTATTATTGACAATAATTGTCAAAAATAATAATAATCTATATTTATTTTTATTATTTTTTATATATTATATAGTTTTGTATTTTGTTAATAATTTTTAAACAATTAGAAATTCGATAAAGCAGAGATATTAAAGATAAATTCTATTAGGGTGAAAATAGATGAGTGGTACAAACCACTCGTTCTTTGAAAAAATATCATGAGCAGAGAAACATATGACGAAACTAAATAATAATTGGCTACATAACCGCTGAACTTTTTTTTTAATTTTTCTCGCTCTCGGGTTTATTGTTTATTTCTTTCTGGCAGAGAGCGGTTACGCCCTTAATTTCAGCCTGAAAGACTTTAGCTTTAGATGCATAATTTAATTGTTTTGATTTTTTTTAGATTATGACTTTAAACTAATTTCTTAAAATTATAATTATTATCATTTTTATATGTTTTTTACTATATATTGCATGTTTTTTATTCGTTATATTTTTTTTCATTTTAGAATAAATTGTTAATAAGCATAGTAGTTAACTGTGTATATATATATATTGTGTAATTGCATGAATATCAAAAACGTTTTAATATAATCATAAGACATTTTAAAATGATTCCGTGAAAATTTTATTAAAATTTGTTAAATAAAAAATTATTGAAGTTTTTGCCGTTATTTTGATGAATTATTTTGTATTAAAAAATATATTAACAACTGCTTTTAAAGCTGTTTTTTAGATCAAATTGTATGAATTCAGCAAAACGTTAATAAATAAAGTTGTTAACAATGTTTCATCGCTTGGGGACCTTAGATAACTAAAGGTGCAATCCTATGGTTGACTATCAGATCGTTATAGGTTAGATTTCGAAAAGCTAAGAAACTTTATTGGACACGTTACATTTTGGTAACCATAAAGCACAAGATCTAAAAAAATCGGCTGAAGATTTTCATCCCGCACCCCAAAAGGGTGGTGTCTGGGATATCCTTTATCTGACTTAAATATATAAATATCGTTTTTTTCATTTTATAACGAAAAACATAATTAAAAACTAGGTAATTGTATAAAATCATTCTTGATGCTAGATATTTTAACCTAACTTTACACGTTGTTGAATCGAAAAGCGTATTACAGTATGGTAGAATGAGTCAAATTTAATAAAATACTCATAACTTTTACATTTAAAAAGTACAATTATTGTAAATATAATAAAGTATATAATTTAATTAAGTGTAATCAGTCCCATACACGTGACTTATTACGTTGCAACGAGTAACACAACTTTTAACTGCTGTTCTAGTGAAAAAAGATTTACGTTAAGCTTTAAAATTCTTTGACAAAAAAATATAACAAGTGGGAAAACCGCAGTGCTGTTTTTACTCATAACTTGGGGAGAAACTACGTAAATTTCAGTGTAAAATGTAAAACCCTTCTTTTTTCGAAGTAATTACCGCGCGTGTTCCAAACACTTTTTTTATCTCTCAAAAATTAAAATACATCCAACAACGATAATCATTCACCGTTTCTATTAGTAAAAATAAAAAATAACATATATTATGCTACCATTTTCCGATGTGTATGTTAATTTTGAGTGTTTTTTTACGAATTGGAAAAGTAAACCAATCTTTTAATAAAAAACGAGCTTACTAAAACTAGCGAGGGAAGTTAATAGAGAAATTATTTATGCGGAGGGCTTAGTTGTTTCAGAAAAAGTTAAATCTAAAAACACATCAAAGCAATTAGCTAGAAGAGAGTCGACACATGATTTTTTTTATTTCCAAACAAAAGCGAAATTCAACATATATACATTTAAACTAAAAAGTAAAAAAAAGAATTCAAATTAAAAAACCCATCCGATACTACAAATTCGCTCATTTCTTCTGCAGAAATCAATAAAAATGAGTTACAAATATAGTGGTCCATTCTGTCTATGTCAAATAGCACTGGTTAAAAGTTTTCTTTAGCGCTGGTGTATAAAAACTGCAAAGTTCATTGTCTACGAATTGCGAATCTTCACAAAAAGACTGACGCGTTTACGACAATAACTGGAATGGCGTTTCTTTCAGCCTCAATAGTTCGCTCATCAAAAAAATATTCTGAGGTGCACACCAAAAAAAAAAGAAATTTTCGGATTTGCCTTTTTTTAACAAAATTTTTTACATTTCTAAGTCGGAATTTTGAAACATACACTTTTTGCGTTTGTATAGATCAGAACAAATTCAGGTATACAAGAACAGTAGAAGTTTATGCGCATTTATTAAGATTGAAATTTTTATAGTTTGGCCAGAAATTCGGTGGTTCTTAGTAATTTTCGCTATTTTTTCATAGTTTTTGTTTTTTAAGCTGTACGCTGCAACTTCGGTTGTTTCAGGGAAGCGGCTAATAAGCTTTTTGCGACAAGCTTAGGAAAACTCCAGTTCAAAGCAGGAAAAGGTTTTGGATTGAGAAGAGCTAATTTTGTTTTATTGCCAAGTTGTCTGCAGTCAATATATATGAGACTGACGAGAGAATGGAATAAAACGGCGCACTCGACTTTTTTAATTGAAAAAAAAATGGATTCACCACCTGTTTTTTTAAAACTATCCGATCAATTATTTTGTTTTTATTCACTGCAAAATGTTTTAGCTTTCCAAATAGCTAACACAATACAAGTATAACCACTCCTCTTGTCGTTAATAATGTTCATGTGTCACACTAACAACGAATTTTTTTTCCGGCAAGCGGGTTTGGAATTATTCTGGAATTATTTTCTTAAGGCGCAGTGTGCGCATAAAGACAAAAATATCTGGGATAAAAAAAATTCCCAGCAAAGCTCCGCTTGCCTTTATAAACAGCGTGCTCAAACGGATTGATTAGTAAGGAAAAAGCTAAACATTATCGACAAAAAATGTTTGACATTTGAGACCCTTTAGGATAAGTTTCGCCTTGCTTTTAAATCTATAAACTAATTTTAAAAAAGTCAATGAAACCCGTGCTGAACAAAAAATAAATTTTTATAAGGACAATACTGTTAATGACATTTTTAACCAACGGAGTATCATTTGTTAAAGTTTTAACATTGTCTAACTAAGACTTAACAAATTTAAGATAAATTAGTTTTTATGAGATCCTGTACTTAAACTTTCTAAGAGAAGATTTTTTTGTACAAACAGACAAACATTTATTAATTATTGTATTCATTATCATATATTTCGCAATTTTTTTGCTAATGATAATGATAATAAATAATAAATCCATTAAAATATTTTTTCGCGTAAGACCACTTTTTATGATATGCCAATACATGAGATTCGTATTAAACTCATAAATTGACCATGAAAAAAACAGAAAATTTATTAAGAACCAATACTATGAAGTTATATTATTGCAATAAGGAATAAAGATAAAACGTTTATTGAGAACATAAGGATTCACAAACGTTTATTGAGTACATACGTTTCGGATTCAGCTGAATTCATCAGCAGTTATACATTACGTTTCTAAATTAATAAATTACAAAAATTCTAAATGTCAATAAATACAATATAAAATATGGAAGTCACAATACTAATAAAACATAATAATAAAACATATATGACTAAAGAAGAAAAAGCAATAAGAAAAAGAGACATCGAGGAAATATATAGATATATATATATATTAAAAACAAAAAAGCTCAATACTAGCAATATTTTTGCTTAAAATAGGCTTATTTTTCTTAATACAAAGCCTTTCCTTAATTTTAAGACAAAACTCATTAGAATCAGATGCTAAAACATAAAAATCATTAAAACTGAGCTCAAAAGTTTGGTCCTTACAAATTAAAACATGATCATGTATCGCGGATGGGGCAGATGAAACTGATCGCTTCGTCAAGCACGAAATACCAATATGCTGTGAAATCCGGGTACCTATGTGACCTATGTTTTATCTTTATTTTTTTGCAATAATAAAATTTCGATTCCCCCATGGCAACTCTATTACTATACGAAAATAAAGTTTGTTATGAACATCTAAACACATTTGTCCAATAACGTATTTCAAAAAAAAGAAAAGAAACTAACCATGGAATATCTATGAAAACACATCCAAAAAATAAAGTCAGCTGAAGAAAATTAGACTTTTTTTAATAGAATTGCTTCCAATTTGAAAAATATACCAGAAACAAAGGTTTTAGCCGTTCGGCATTTGTGTTTAAAAATTTTAACTTTCACATTAAACTTCGTTTTTCTACTAAATATTCTTAATAAAATTTATTTTGTATATTGTGTTTAGTTGTTTTCGACCAATATGAACTTGCACAATTATTTTAATCCTTATTTCACGAAATAAAACATTTGACTTATAAACTTTTTTTAAAACAACTGTTACATGTGTTTTAGATCATTATCAATGTCTTAGATTATGCCATTGCGTATAACTGAGATTTCAATTTTTTTAATTTATATTTTTTGATTAAACTTTAAAAAAGTGGTAGACTAGCTTTAAAAATGCTCTAAAAAATAAAGCAAGAAAAAGAGGCTTTTTTTACCGGGTGTATGTTTAGACGGAAAAAGCGTTAGTCTAAAGTGGGCGTATAATATATGTGAATTGTAGTAATATAGAATTTGGCATGTGCGTTTTCTCACAAAATATCAATAAACCAAATACAAAACCCAGTTTTCATTTTTTATAGTTGGAAAGAATGACAATATTAAAAAAATCATACTCACTGCAATCTTTTACAATCGCGATATCAATTTTAATATTGATAGGTGTAGCACATACAATTACAACCTATTAGTTTTAAAACTGGCAGTTTCATGATTGTCAAAAATTGCTGGTAGCATGATTTTTTCAATGGTCATTCCTTCCGACTATAAAGGACTACGACTGGATTGTGTATTTGTTTCGCCAAATAAAACAATTATTATCATATGGTTTACATTTTTATTTAGTGATAAATTGCACATGCAAGATGAAAATTTTCTACACTCCACATACGACTACTTCGGATTATTTCACATCTTTTTTGTGTATACGCAAAGGAAAAATCACCTCTCTTTCCTGCTTTATTCTTAGGGCAATTTTCATGGCTAGTAATATATATATATATTTTATTTACTGATTTATGGTTAGTTAATAAGTAAATAAAAGAAAAAATACAATTAAAATATATTTTGTTTTAAAAAATTCAACATTTTAGAATCAAATTGAATACAAAATATTGTTTTGTATTTTCCCGGATTCTTTAATAAAAAAGTGTAACACTTTTAACACAAAATTAAATAAAAAATATATCTTTATTTTATGCCCCAAATTATAAAATACAGGAAAGTTTACCTAGAAACAACTATAAATATAGCAAAATCACAGAGTTTTTAATATACGTAAACATTTTAAATAAACGAATGATATAAAAAATAAAGAATAAGAAGCTAAAACAATCTATTTTAAAATACTTTTCAATTATTTTAAGCTAAAATAATAATAAATAAATAAAAATAATAAATAAATAAAAAATAAATAAAAACCCGTTTTTAATAATATTTTTATTCAAAAACTTTTTGAATAGTATAATTATAACCGTTTGACAAAATTAGTCACAGGTGGGGGAATTGAGCTATATTCATTCAATGCAAAGTAAAAAATAAAAAAAAACGAATCAGCAAAGCCTGTGAGTTCTTTATTCATTAATAAAAATACAGAAAAGATATGCCAATAATCATAAGAACTAAAGGTGTTTGATAGAAAGTAAAATATGACGTTTGGTGAAACAAAAAAAACATACACAATACACATACAAATAAGCTCGTTTAAAACCTTGTAGCACTAAATATTATTGTTTTATAAGTTTTTATTTGTAAATACCGCTTTTAACTTCAGGGCTGCGTAATTATTTTTTAAAATGTTTAATAGTATAATGATGACATCTGACTCCGAGGCTTGGAGTTCCGCCTTATTTTGGTAAAATTTTATAATAAATAAAAAGCTATGTCATATATTTTAAATTTTTTATATAAACTAATATTTTTAACTTATTAAAACCATTAAAACTGCAATTGAAACAATTTAAAACTTATTTCAAGGCTAAATAATCATTAGATTTAATCATTTTGATCCAGAACTTCGAAAAGAGTTCCGTTTTAAATGACCGCAGCTCCATAATTTAATAGTAGTGGGTGGCAACGTCATAGTATAATTAAAAGTTTACAAAACATTTTATTTTAATTAAATCACACAAATTAGTAACTTGTAAATGTTATAAAAAACAGTTCAATTAATCAATAAATTATAGAAGCGCGTTATTTTCCTGAAAAACTGACATTTTCCCAAGAAATTATTCGTAAATAAGTAGTAGTAGTAGTAGATATTTACAAGAGTTAATATCTGCGTCATAACACCTCGCGAAACTGTGCATTCCTTTTTTAAAATCCGATTATCTACTTCAGTCTGTAATTTAATAAATAGATAAGTGTCTTTTAAAATTATAAATAAAAAAACTTAAATATAATCAACTCCGTCTGTTAGGAAACAGAAAAGAGTTGCTTTATTGCGGAAATCCAGCTCGGTACCACCCTTCTATTAAAAACTTCGAATTCGGTATCTAATAAGTTTGCTAATTTAAGCATATCGAAGGCATAATCAAAAAATGATTGCTTCAAAACAGTGTTAACTGTTCCGTTCTGCTTTATACTGTCTTTCAAGATATTTTATGGCTTCCTACCTGTCTGCCTGCTGGCCTTCATCACTAACATTTCTGGATTCAATTTTCGGCGTGGGAAGGATGAAGTCGAAGGAATTTTTGGAACCAAAAAATTTCAGGTATTTAAATTCAAAGGTTTTTTTTTGATTTTATTTAAGATTTATATTTTCAGATTTAGGCTAAGGCTTGGTTATGATGCAAACTAGATCACACTATGTTGTTAAAATTCGATCTAAAATTCATGTTCTCTCGGTTACAAATTTCTTCGGCTCTAGTCCTTGAGTTTCAAGCATCTTACTTGGGCTCAAAAATCGTTTACGGAACCTTTTGCCGTACTTTGTTTTATGATCCACAGATTTGGTTTTTAATGCGTTTTTTTTCGGCTCAAAACATTATACAAACCTAACCTACCTATATTAAATTATTATTATGTTATAAGAATCCTGTCGCTCAAAAACGAACACGTAATAGTTTTTGCATTTACACTTTCCAATAAAGTACCTATTTCGTTTCATTAATCAAATATGAGTGAAGGCATTTATTATTTATAAAGAATTAAAGTAACGCTAACCTTTTTATAATACTTTTAAGTGAAAAAAAACTAATTAATATCGACGTATAATTAAAGATTTTGAATTTCGGAAAATCGCCATTGAGTTACGCTCTATTTATTAAGCTCATTATGGAATGTTATACACATCACTTAAAAATCTAAAATTAAGTTTCTTTTCGTTATATTCAATTTCTTTTAATTTCAGTTAAATTTAAAATATAACTTTTTGACTGAAATTAAAAATTTTAGTTTTAAGATAGCAATAGACAGACTATTAAACTGCTTTTTTTCAGTAATAATTTCGCTAGTAGTTCGTATTTTGAATGCCATCCCGTGCACTGAATAATTTTCCCGCAATATGTATAACTGTCAATAAAGAACTCGTTTATTATGGGATAAATGTGCACGAGGTGAAAATTTGAGCAAAAATATACTGCTATAGCTTTCTATTATTTTATTTTCTCACACATAATACTAATACAAACATAGTAGAAATAAATAGAATACTTTTATGCTTAAAAATCTAAACATATAAAACCATAGAACAACATAAACACTTGTCATTTTGTGCTGATATACTTATTTAATTAGATAACAAGTTGTTATCTAATTTAATAAGTATATCAGCAGCACAAAATAATCATCAGTCTATAAAAGTGCTTTTTTTTTAATTTTGTCCTATAGAAAAAAAGTATTTTAAGGCTATTAGAGGGTGCAAAAATGGCCTATGCATAAATTTTGTTCATTTTACGAGAACAAAAGATAAGTTTTATAAAAAAATTTAATAGTTTTCTATTCGACAAATAGATAAATAGGTAAAAAATATAGTGTTCTACAATAATATCTGCAAAAATCCCAACCAATAAATTTTTTTAATAGTCAAAATTTTTCCTTAACATTTGTTCTAAACTAACCTTGTGCCCAAGAGAACTTTATGCTTGAAACTATATTATTTTTTTAGCATAGTTTTACATAAGTAAATACTTTTCACCACTAACATTTACCGCTAATATGTTTTGAAAGAATCAAAATCTTGGGTGATTTTTTATTTTTTATTTTTTTTAGACAAAAATTAAAAACGTTAAAAATATATAATGCTATAAATAATCATTTTTAGTAAAGATATTTTATAAAATTGTTTACTAAATAATTTTAACCACTAAACTAAGGTAGTTACTGACATAAAAAAAGAAAATATTTAAAAAAACATATTATATGGTGATCTTTAAGTGGATACAGCTTCCCAATCTAATCGAAAACTAAAATTGGAAATAATAGGTCTTATAATATTTAACAATAGAACGTACAAAAAACTGTAAAAAATCTAAAATAAAAAACATAAACGAAAATAAATACAATTCAAATTATAACGTTAAAAATTTTATACGTATGAAAATTGCAGAATGGAAGTCTTTATTAATTTTTCGGACAAAAAAAGCTTAACGTATAATAAGAACGCGTTACAAAAATTTAATGTTAATTAAACTTTGTTCTTTTCCTGCCCTTTTTAACAAAGAGACGCGAAACGCTATTTACATTTTGTGCCTGAGCCTCAATAGAAGAATTAAGTTCTTAAATTATAAACAAATGATTGATAAAACCGCTCATAAAAATTTGATATTTAAACTATATTTTTAACGTCTTATACGTGAAAAAGTGAACAAAATAATAAATTAAAGTTTGAAATGAAAAAATGAAATAAAAAAATATGAAGGAAGTCGGAATAAAACAAGCGAAGCACTTCAATATCTGGTTTTAGAAGAGTTTTTTATACAACCAATTTTTTTCCTTTTCTCACGCGCAAATTTTTTTGTTGGAGCAAAACATCGCTGTTCAATTGTGTAGTGCTGTGGTATTTGCGGGATAAAAAACAACATGTGAGGTAAAAAAATCCATATCTGCGGAATGAATAGCTGCGTCAAAAACTTGCAATTATCTGCGTATTTCCGAGTTATTTTGATCCTACTTTACTTATTTAAAAAAAACACTTACAAACCCTTACTTACACTTACAAAAAAATGTAAAATTCATTAAGAAGATTAAAATGTCTTTTCCTAAAAAAATATTTTTTGGAGTTTCATGTGTTTGTTTTAGACTTTTAGAACTCACAATTTAAAAAATCATGCACATGGGGTAAAAAACAATAAAATGCTTTGAAAATAAATTAGGATTGACAATCGAGGTAAACTGCTAGTTTTTTTAGATTTTTAATCCTCTCAAAGCTATATCAATAAATTTTTAATCTTTTCCATATTATTATTAATATACTATTGATGGTTGCTTTGTATTTGAAAGTACGAAAACAATGCTAGGCGGTAAAAAATATAGTTTTAATTTAGCAAAATAGAATTTTTATAAATTTAACGCTCCGTTTATAACAAACTAAGAAAATATCAACCAGGAAAAATTATAATTTAAGACAAAATTACAAATAAGAGATTTTAAACATATTTTAATTTATCGAAATAGCAAAAAAATCTCAAATGAAACGAATTTAATTTGAAAAACATAATATTAGTAGGTACGAACTCAATATGAAGCTTTTAAGCTACACAGCGGCCTGGCGTACTAGGATTATACAAGCATAATATTAATTTAAAAAGGTGATTACTATTAACAAATATGTAACCATAACATGTACTTCGCGTACATCAATGCACGCACATGTTTCTAGGTGATGCAGGTAATTAATTATGTTTTGCTAACATTTTTTTCTTTTATGGCAAAATAAAAACCCAAAGGATTAATATAACCAAAAAACACGTAGATTTTCTATATGTATTGTATTTTATTTATTTATCTATTTCTAATAACGTATTAAAATTATTCAAAGCATAGAATAACACGTACATAATGGCTATGTATCCTTTGATTAAATCGTAAGCGTTTAAAGGATAAAAAAGAAAATTTTTTCCACTTACTAAAACTTTAAACTTCACCACAAAATTCATATATGCTTTATTAGCTAAAAATTTTTAGCTCTTATGAAGCCATTTATTTTTTATTTCAAAGGTGAAACACTGTTCGCATCGAAAACTAATAATTAATTTAAGAACATTGGTCGTTTGACGTCCAGGAGAAAACGGCTAATTTCAAAGTGAGTTTTTGACGAAAAAAATGCCAAACAATTTTTAGCTTTTTGACTGAAAAATTCATGATACAGGATTTGACATGTGATCATTAACCTCATAAAATTTTATCCGATAACGGGCAACGTTGCGTCATTGTCAAACACGGATTCAATTTTACAAATAAAGTTATGAGGCGGCGGATTTTTGAAACAACAACAACGGGAGTTTTTACGGTGGCAATATTTTGGCGGAAGTATTGTAACAAATTCAAAAACACGTTCATACCATAATAAAAGCTGGTTCATACTTATGATAAAACGTCCTTTGGACAAAGTCCAAAGGACAATTTTAGAGAAGCAGAAACGTCCTTTGGACAAGCCAAAACGTCCTTTGGACTTTTCCTTTTGGACGAAGTATGAATGTTACTTGAAATTTGTCCTTTGGACAAAGCCCAAAGGACAAAGTCTAAAGAGAAAAGTCCAAAGGACAAAAAGTATGAATACGTTGTCCTTTGGACAAAGTCCAAAGGACGTTTCGACGCTGTGTTTGTCCTTTGGACAAAGTCCAAAAGACGTTTTGTCATAAGTATGAACCAGTCTTAAGTAAACCTAAGAACTGAGTGTTCCATTCCTTTTGTCATTTAGTATTTTTTTATTAATAGTTGGTAAAAAAATTTTTTTTCAAATTTCAAACTAATAATTTTTTCATGTCTCGCACAAAACGCGATACATCTATAGCTTTATATCATGAATTATAAATAATTCGGCTAAAATTTCTCATTTCGTTTGGCAATTGAAAATAAATCGAGACCGGAAAACATTATTTCTAAGAGAAAAAGAAGACACTGGCATTTTTAATGGTATTCTTACCAGTTGGGAAAACGTCTAGCTAAATCAATAAAAAACTCTAAACTAGCAATATAGTTCAAAAAAGAAAATATAAGAAATGACTGATAAACAAAACAAACAAAAATATGTACGCACAGTGGGAACTTTTACTCAAATGAATTTGTATTAAAATGAAGTTTATTATTTGTTATTAATGATATCATATTTTCACAATGTTGTTCAGTGAGTTAATTGATTTAATTTTTTAAAAAATAAATAAATTTATAACCAAAAATAGACCTTTAACGAATTGTATAACATATATAAATATTAAAGGATAAAATTAATTCATGGACTGCACCGGCTTTTATGCTGCAAAAAAGCTCAAAAATCAATTTTTGGTATAATAATAAAAATGCAATGTATGTATCCTATTTCTATTTTGTCACCTTCAAATATTCATTTACACCAATTTTCTAGTTGTTAAAATTTGTTCGCATAAAAACAACAAACTAAAACTTTTAAATATTTTTTTTCAAAAAGTTTTATAATAAAAAGGTTAAAACACACAACTTGTTTAATTAAAAAGATCCCATTAAATTTTTTGAAAACGAACCATTCATGTTATACCAAAAATATATAATAATATTTTGGTAATTTTTTTACATAAATATATTTTTCCAGATTATTTTCTTTTTAATTTGGGTATAGCATATAACGTTTTTACTTATATAATAACAACTATAGTCTTTTTAATTAATCTCTGGGGCTGAAAAGGTTATCTAAATGTTGTTACACATATATATATATATATACAATCTAATTTTCTAGAAACTTTAAGATATTGCTGATTATTTTCAACATAATTTAAATAATTTATCGCGGTTATATAATTTCATTGAACAAGAAAACATATTATTTTAATTAAAAAAAGAGCTATGACTGCGTTTAGTTAATTAAGAATAAATAAAAAACGAAGCAATATTAAAACAATAAAATTACTGCGGTATTTTGAATATCAATCTTCTGATAATCACAAAAAACTTATTATAAATATTGGTAAAACGCTTGGTTATTTTTTATAAAGAGACCCATTTTTTTATTTTGGAAACGCCTATAAAAGCCAGTCGTCATATTTCTTAGATCAGTTTTTGTTGCATCATTACTGTTATTTGTAAATAAAAAAAGGAAGAAAAACTCAAGAACATTTTAAAAAGCTCTTGAACACATGTCTGGATGTTTCAGAATGTTAACGCGTTTCAACGCTGCAAGCAGTTTAAGCGAATGCGAATATTTTTTGAATGGGAAACCAAAATCGATAGATTGCCTCGTGCTCAATAGGGTTTTGACTTTCAAAATAAACGTTTCCGTCGTTTTTATTTTTTAATCCTTAACAGCAATACAAAATGTATAAAAAGTGTTTTTTTCTAGTAACACACTTTCAAGTGAAATTTATTTTTGCAAATAAACAAACGATTAAAGTTTTTGTTTAATTGCAACTAAATTAATTTGAAATAAAAAATAACCCGATTGTTCTCTCCTAAAACCAACAATTTGAGTTAATGGGTTTTTTCTTAGTTATCTTTTTTTAATCTCAGGGGAGCACATGACAAATGAATGCGCGTGTTTTTGTTATGTTTTTGAAAACGAGGAACTAACCGTTGAGTATGCCAAATATTGAACTTTGTAAAAATGACTATGTTTTATGCTTATGTTTTATTTTAATTAATTTCGGGCGAATTTTAAACATACCTAGAAATTACTTTTTCTTGGTTTAATAGCCGATTATTTGATTATTTAAAAAACCCACAACTAAAAATTGGGTAAGCCGGTATAAGCAATTCGAGATGACCTGCTAATATTTCAGCACGGCTGCACCTAAAATTGTTCTCAAACGACGCAAGTATTCTAAATAAATTGAATTGAATAAATAGTGAACTAATAATGGCAACACTTTCGCAGAAAAAAAACTTGGGCAGCCAAAAGCGTAAATTTTAAATTTCCTTTAATTCCAACCAGTAACTGAATAGGGCTATTTTTCCGGAAAAAAATATGTCATTAACGGTGCGATGTTGTTTTTCTGCGCTGTTTTTTGTAATTAACGGTTAAATTTGAATTATAAATTAATTTTTTTAACTAAGAACGAGTTGAATTAATTATTGTAGTCTTTTTTATTTTTATTAAAGTTATTTTTAACTTAACTTATAAACAAGGTTATTTTTGTAATTTACTTCAGTTCAAAACAGGAAAAACAGTGAGTGATATTTTTAAAAGTCTACAACACAAAAATATTATGAACTGTTGCCGACTTTTTTCTCTGGAAAAACAATCCTATTAATTTTTTATGGTCAAAATTTAACAAAATTTAAAATTTGGCTAGCTTGGCTTTCTTTCTATAAAATATTATTAAAATTTTTCTTTTCTGTACGACTCAAACTAAACTGTAAAATTCCTGTCATAGTTCAATTGTATCCCCGTTTTTTAAAAAGGTTTTATTTCCACTAAGTTCAAAAAATGATTTTTTTTGTCCCAATTTTTCAAAACTTTTCTTGTAATATCATTATATTTATTATAATCGTAAACAAGATGTCTTTTTAAATATATTTTAAAGCTGCCATTAAATAAACAACCATTTTTATATTTAACCATAACAACCATTTAACCAATAATTCCCCTTGAGATATAAATATACAAAAGCCATTACATAAATTTTTGTTGAAAGCAGAACAAAGAATGGCTAAACTCAATGTATGTATAAAATCAAATATTTTGTCTTGTTTTGTTTTATTATTGTAGTAAGACATAATTAAGATTTAATCACAATAAATCACATAAATCTCATGTATCGCACTTCATCTGAGCCGAAACGTTTTGTTTCTACCAATTTTTTCTTATTCTTAGCTATTTTCTTTTGGCGTAAAAACGCCCTGGAGCATCCCACTACGACAGAAAATCGATAAATTGACAAAATCACACTGACAATACGAATGGTGGAAATGACTCGTTTTACTGTGTCTACGTTTTCTTCGAGAACTATAAAATACAACAGAATAATTTTAGTAATAATATATTTTTTTATCAACCGAATATTACGTTTATTTGATGAGCTTCATTTAGTTGTAGTGAAAAGCTGATGGAATTTCGCTAAAAAGTATACTTTTGTTAATTAAAAATCACAAAACCACGAGCTAATTTAATGAAATTTAAACTTGGAACCGATAAACTTAAATCTGACATTTGGAGCCGCATATAATATTTAGAACCGACATTAATACAACCAATGCCTAAGCTTAGGTCGAAGCTAGAGCCAATTATTTTATTTAAAATTTTGAGTTCCTTTTTTATGAATAACTATTCTTAAAGTTTTCAAGTAGTGTTTGATGTTTTGTTCTCACACGATAGTCAAAATCCTCCCATTTAAAAGGAGATTTTTCAATGTTTAAGACCTTTCCAAAGTTATGATCTTATAGGATCATTTTTAGCCAATTACGGCTTGGGAAAAATGGAGATCTTTCATCCATGGGAGATCTAATTTTTTCCCAAGCGCTAATTGGCTAAAAGTGATTCTATCAGCTCATCCCACAACCATTCCCACAAAACAAATTATATATGACGTGATCACAAATATCATACGACATTTTGAGAGCCCTAATTTCCTGACGTGACGGTCTAAAATATCCTTTTAGCTTTATAAATATTAACATCACTCTGATTGTGACTGTGTTTATTTTATTTGACAGTGTCTATTTCACATTAGCATATTAAAAACTTTCAAATGGCGGTACTATTTAGTGATTTGTGGCTATGTTTTGCTCAATTGGCAGGAACTAAAAAATAAAGATTTCCACGTTCATTTGAAATCAATTTTTCCCGAGCGCTCATTGACTGAAATTGATTTTTTAGCATCATAACTCTGTGGAACAATTTTTGTTTACATAGGAGGTTTTTACTATCAAATTTTATTCAAAAATTGTTTTTTTTTATATTTTGTAATGTAAAAATTAAAAAAAGTAACGCTCCAGAACCCAAGAAGGTTGGTTTTTCACCAATAGTGCTAAAGAAGATAAAACCTACGCGGTAAAAATGCAGTCCTTATGGCTATATTTTTTAAAAAGTAAAATGCGTTAATTTATTGGTAGGAAATATAGTATTATAAATTGATTTATGGTATATGTTGTTCTTTTATCGTACTTTCAACAGTTTTGTTAAAAATTTTTCTTACATTTTTAATGTCCATTTATATCACGCCCCTTTACAACATTACATACAATTTTTTCTTGAGATCTTCTATTAGAATAACATTATCGTTGTGTTTCTCAATATAGCTTAGATTGTGGAAAGCGCAATGGCTAAAAACTAGAACACAAGAAGGTTGGTTTTTTACCAATAGTGCTAAAAAAGATAAAACCTACGCGGTAAAAATGCCGTCCTTATGGCTATATTTTTTAAAAAGTAAAATGCGTTAATTTATTGGGGGGAAATATAGTATTATAAATTGATTTATGGTATATTTTGTTCTTTTATCGTACTTTCAATTAGTTTTGTTAAAAATTTTTATTACATTTTTAATGTCCATTTATATCACGCCAATTTACAACATTGCATACAATTTTTTCTCAAGATCTTCTATTAGAATAACATTATCGTTGTGTTTCTCAATATAGTTTAGATTGTGGAAAGCGCAATGCCTAAAAATCAACATTTATGATTAGCTAAAGTTTAACCCGTTTTCTAATTTACCTGATTCGTTTACAGTTCCAGATCTTCTGATGATGACTGCCGCAATGTCTGCCGCACCCAACAGCGTCGTCAGTACCATTGGAATGAAAATTATATGAAAAAAGCTCAACCAGCTCAGGTAGCATATCAAGAGGCTAACGGAACGTTTATAGTGACCTCAGCGAAGAATACATAAGCAAGATTTTGTCAAAATGCCATATTTTAATAAAAAAATTTTTATAAAATTAAAATGGAACCTTTAGGTAAATTATTCACTCAATCTGCAAACGGCTAAAGGTAATAAATATTAGCAAGGAGGAAACTGAATTCCTCCCAAAAGGTGATGAAATATATTCCGGAAATTTTATAAATTATACCATGGTAAAAACATGTGTCTTGTAAAAACAGAATTCGATTTGTAAAAACACATTTTGTAAAAAATGCTGATTTTTAAAAAACCACAATTCCAAATTTTATATTTTTATTGTTAAACATACGCCAGGTTTATTTAAAAACCTAATATCGAACGTTTCTTTTGCAGCAGAAAAATTACGCACTTATTTTGGCACGTTTGAACTTTTAAGAATCTCAAATGGCGGGTACATTTCGTAATTTGTGACTATATGTTTTGCTTCGTGGAAATAAATGTGGGAGGAGCTAAAAATTGTACATCTCCACGCTCATTGGAGATAAATTTTTCCCAGCGCTCATTGGCCGAAAGTGATTCTATAGTGTCATAATTATTCTGAGCAAATTTTGTTGAAATGGGAGGTTTTTGGTCGACGCTTGAAATTTAAAAATTCAATTTATACTAACACAAGTTACAACGAAATTACAGATAAATATTCTTTTTTAACATTATCAAACAATAGCTCATGAAGCTAAACTTGACTGTAAATGTGTGGTTAAATGAAACTTTTGTAAATGTCAATTTACTGTTATTAAACAATAAAAAATTATCCTAATTGCGTTTTGATATTTCAAAAATACCACGCCCTAAATGCTAATTATTAAGTAAAGTCAACGGCGCAAAGTAGGACGTCAGTCAATGAATTACTGAGGCTGGCTGTGAATTACAGGTTCAAGTTTCGTAACATTCATTCTTAAAAAAATATTAAAATAGCCATTTTTTTACCTTTTATCCATAAAAACCGCTTTTTTTACTTCTGGGCGCTGTTTCATAAAAGTTCCCAACATGCTGTTTTTTTGTTGAAGTCCATTTCTTTTTTGTAGAAAGCTACAAAGAAATGAAAATGCAATAGACTTTTGGAAAAACTTATAAAAAACCAAAAATTTGCATAAATATTAATTGCAAAAATCCCTATGCTTTATCATAGGATTTCATTTCTTTGTAAATATTTACAAAGAATCAAATGTTAGTAACATTTATGAAACAGCGCACTGGACGTTAAATTATTGTCTGGAATTCTTAGTTATGTATTCTTGCCTGCGCACAAGCAGACGATAGCCAGTAATTGAGAGAAAAAGAAGCCGAGGGTCCAAGCAAAAATTACGTAAAAAAATTTCGGCACCGGAACCTGCACCAGTTTAGCTGTCTGAAAAAAAAAATTGAAAAACAAAATTAAAAAAAAAGATTATAAAAAATAAAAAAAATTAGCAAAAAATCTTTACAAAGCAAATCTATACGTTACTAGAATTTCGCAGTTTTGTTCTTAAGATTTTACGCGTATTTTTATGAAATCTGGTTTCAATACTAAAAAATAAGCAACGACTTTTTTCAACTTATCAGAATACAACCTATTGTTAGTAAACAACGACGTATTTTAAATACATGATTATTTACATATTTAAATGCATGTCCATTATAAAAATTAAAGCACTTCAAATTAATAATAACAAAATGTATAATTAGAAAACACCTTACTCTAATAAATTACTGGAAATAATATTGTGTAGGTTAAAAAGAAATCAAGAGTTCCTTTTTGATCAAATTTATTGATACTCGCACACACGCACAGCATTAATAAAGTTGCATTACAGGAGCATTATACAACTGCTAAAATCAATTTAAAATCAAATATGAAAAAAAATTTTTAATGCACACAACTGCGTTTAGAAAAATAATGTCATGAAAATTAAACAAGGATATAATGTGAGTAAAGGCTGGTTAACACTGCAGTGACAAGTGACAAACAAAAACGCGTTCCAGGCGATTTGGCACGTCGTCATTTGTCACTCCAATGTGAACCTGTTGTCACTTTTCGATTTGGTGTAAAGTAAGCCTTAGTCCTCGCCAGTTCAAATAAAAAAATAACAAAAAAACATGAATTTTCGGGGAGTCACGCTACGGTTAATATTTGGTAAAACTAAAGTTTTAAAATTTTGAATGAGGAATTTTTACTTTTAATCTTTTTTAATTTTTAATTTTTAAATCTTTATTTTCTAAACCATTAACTAAGTGATAATACGGGTTGTTGTGTGATTTATATTTTGTGGAATTTTTTTCTTCTTTTTTAGTCAGTTTTCAGTTTCAAATAAATCGTTAAGCGCAAAGTACCTTACATTCGTTTGAACTATTGTTTACAGATTCTATATGTAAACCTGGTAAATTTTTTGTACTTTAATATTAATTCCTATAAATTTTTCTCGTAGAAAAAAATGGTCTGCATGAAAAATAGAAAACGAAGGACAATTCATCTGTAAACTGTGTAAAATGTAATATAATGTTGTCCTGACACTTTCACTGACGATGGCGAATGTACTTCGTCAAAACGTTTCAAAACTGAACAATATCTTCTGCAACTTTGATTTTTTTTCTTTATATGCATGAAAATTCTAAAGCCCATTTTGGTAATTTTGGATATACGTCGTAATACATGCCTTAGTACACCTAGTACCAAACGATTGAAACTAATAATATAATAATCAATGCAATCAAATTGCTTTGGTATAAACACTTTACCTGGAACTCATTTAGATTCTGCTCGTATGTAGAGTAGGTAAGGGTGCGGTGGTACACGCGACTGGCTGTGTCCCCCACAACCGCGGCTAAATGTTCGTAGTGGTTGAGTATGGAAGCAGCTTTGGAAAACAGTAGCAACGTGACAGACGTGCAAAACGCGATCTGCAGTAGCCATCCCAAATATAACACTTCCACTATTAAAACGAAGTAAAACGCACCCGTGGCGCGGCACATTTAATACACAAGTTGGAATAATATAATTAATAAATCGCAGGGAGTATGACTACTTAGCGATTTAAAGTAATTAAAATGCTTTCCAAATAAAAAATTTCACTTATTTCAAATGAAAATCAGGTGCACATTTTTGTCGTTTAATTTAAGACATAGTTTAAACGTTCCTTGAGATGTTTTTTATTATTTATTTCATAAATCAATGAGTGTAAATTACGGTTTTCCACCGCTCTGAATGCCATTTATGCAGAAAAATATATCTTTAATAGATGTGAAACCAGTGTGATTTAAACCAGCAAGCTGCTCACATAGCAAATAGCTTGAATTGGCCCAAAAATCAGGAATATTTGCAATTTTTCATAAATCTAAAATGAGCCCAAAATTATGTTAGTAAAACTTTTATAAATATATTTTATCACACACAAATATGAATTTTAATGAGTGAGGTCATAAATTTATTATACTGTATTGTTTATAGCGTTAAATAATCAACTCTTTGGGGACTAACATAAAAGAACTAATAAAAGCAATAAACTTTAAAATTTTCTGACGGTTTTAGTTGAATCCTTAGAGGAAAATAAGCTACACAATTGGCTAGTAAAAAATAAGTAGAATTAATTTGTATAAAGGTGCATGCAATTTTAATAAGTACTTTTTATATACGGTCATTATGTTTGAATATTTTCTTTCAAAAAGATAACATTGCATAAGCTAATATGGGATTAATATGCTAGAATATCGAAGGGAGTATGCGCCTTACTTTTAGAAAAAGAAAGAATAATCAGAGAATATAAATGAGTATGTATATATTTCAAATCAATAAATCATTCAATCTCTATTTTTTCATGTAAATTGTAAGAGACACTAGTACAGTGACAGGAAAAATACAAAGCTAGAATAAATATTGCATTGCCTATTTTAAAAAAAATTCTTTCGCTTCTGGTGACCGTTGATGGCCTTCAAATTAAAATTGTAAGTGGGGAGAGCGATTTTTAGCTTTAGATGGACAGGATGCGCGGAGCTCTTATCCACCTTATTCGGAAAATCAAATTTCTCTGTGTGTATAACTTTTTATTTATCTTATAAAATAAATACTTACGCTTTCATAGCACAATTGTCACGCTTAACGTGACACTACGCTGGGCTACGCTGGGCAATTTGTCATAAAAATTGATGACCTATTTATAATTAGCAGAATTATTTAGGATATTTACCGCCAGATGAACAGTAAACGATCAAGAAGTAAGCCAAATACTACAATTTTAAACGGACTATGTTTAGCTTGAAATTTAAGTTTTTAGGTACCAATTTAGTTGATGTGTTCAGGTGACTTTTTTTGCTTGGGTTTGAACACTTTTTAGAGATTTACAGATCAATTCGCATAGGTCAAAACAATAAATAGAAATGCTTATAAAAAAACTAACGCAGCCAATTTGACGATTTAAAAATTTCCCCTGTTGATTACAAATACATAATTTGTACGTTTATACGGTTCGATTTTTGATTTACGTAATATGGCTTTTGTTTATCGGCAGAAGGTTTTATACAATCACCGGTACTGTTCATAAACGTAGAAACTAGTAGAATATCTTGACAAAGAAATGCCTTTGTGTAAAACTTTTTTCATAGACTTCTACTTTTGTGTATGCATTTTAACACAGATTTTTTTGAACTTTTTTTTTTAAAAAGTAACAAAACAAACGAATATAGCATTTCTTTTGATAAAAATTAGAAAAAGGTAGAAAACAAGATGTGGTTGAATGCATCAGTGTACCAGCACCAGAAATACATTATAACATAGAATAATATAATAATCCAGAAGACGGTGTCTAGAAAACGCAGTGTCTGTTGAGAGATTTGATGCAGAGTTATAAGGAGTTCAGGATTTCGACGGTCCAGCTGCTCACGATGCAACTGGCAACAATTTTTGCTCGGCCTGGCCTATTCCATAATTTTTCAGTTCTGTTCAAATCGGTCCAAAACAAGTTTTTTTTATCTTTTTAAAATGATTTGGTATTCTGAAAATATCAGACCGCTGGCTTGTGAGTATCTCCAGTTAAAAAGGTCAAAAAAGTTTAATTTTTATGACAAATTGCCCAGCGTAGCCCAGCGTAGTGTCACGTTAAGCGTGACAGTTGTGTTACTAAAGCGTAAAGTATTTATTTTATAGCATAACAAAAAGTTATACACACAGAGAAATTTGATTTTCCGAATAAGGTGGATAAGAAATCTCGGCGCATCCCGTCCATCTAAGCTAAAAATCGCTTTCCCCACTTACAATTTTAATTTGAAGGCGATCCACGGTCACCAGAAGCGAAAGAATTTTTTTTAAAATAGGCAATGCAATATTTATTCTAGCTTTGTATTTGTCCTGTCACTGTACTAGTGTTCTTACAATTTACATGAAAAAATAGACATGAATGATTTATTGATTTGAAATATATACATACTCATTTATATTCTCTGATTATTCTTTCTTTTCTAAAAGTAAGGCGCATACTCCTTTGATATTCTAGCAGATTAATCCCATATTAGCTTATGCAATGTTATCTTTTTGAAAGTAAAATATTCAAACATAATGACCGTATATAAAAGTACTTATTAAAATTGCATGCACCTTTATACAAATTAATTCTACTTATTTTTTACTAACCAATTGTGTAGCTTATTTTCCTCTAAAGATTTAATTAAAACCGTCAGAAAATTTTAAAGTTTATTGCTTTTATTAGTTCTTTTATGTTAGTCCCCAAAGAGTTGATTATTTAACGCTATAAACAATACAGTATAATAAATTTATGACCTCACTCATTAAAATTCATATTTGTGTGTGATAAAATATATTTATAAAAGTTTTACTAACATAATTTTGGGCTCGCTTCAGATTTATGAAAAATTAAATATTACCAAGATTTTGGGCCAATTCAAGCTATTTGCTATGTGAGCAGCTTGCTGGTTTAAATCACACTGGTT